>JAZHYW010038149.1:0-65458 GCA_037355805.1 Ixodes ricinus
GAGTGACGTCGCGATTCTGAACCGTGCGGACGTGTTTTATCGGCGCTCCGTCGAGAAGAACTTTTTGGCCCACTAAACGGCAAGCCAACGGAATTTCAACAACACCAACGGATGCGGAACATCATCCGGTATCGGAAGACACCAAAATCACCGAGGTGGGCCTATTTCTGATAAATTTTGGGCAAATTTAATATTCGCCACGCCGCCGGAGCCGCCCGCGGCGTTAGGCCTAGGCATGGAAGCGGCGCAAAAAGCAAGGACTACAGAACAGCGACGGGAGGCACAACTACGAAGCCTTGACGCTTTGGACCTCGAAAAAACCGATTCCGAGATGGAATTAACCACCGACAACGACGAAACTCGCCAAATGAATCCGGCGAACAACCGTGGCGACGGTACGGCCCGACGCCTCGGCGAGCAGCCGGGCACGCAGGGCCTATCGGCAGCAGAAGAAAAACACGCCAGCGCGCCGGATTCCAGCGACGAGGACGAAAACGAAGATCGCGTCGGCTGGACGCAATTTATCTCAAGAAGAAGGAAACAAGCAGAGAGGAAAAAGAAACCGCACCGAAGCCGGTGCATGAAAAATACCCACCACGTCCGAAAGGAACGCCGCGCTTCCTCAGGAACACAAAAAATGAATTTCGAATTGTCTATCGGGTGCAGGGCGGCATTGACCTTGCGAAACTACCAAGATGGATGGTATACGACGCAGTGAGAACTGCGGCAGCGGGTCCGGCAAGTCGAAACGAGCCGGACAAGGCACCGAAGATCCTCCTTCAACCGGCGCAGAACCTCGTCACGCTGAGCACACCTAGCCTGGCGGTGGCTACGGAAGCAAGCTCGGCCACTACGCTCACGGTAGACGGCAAGACCTACCCACTCAAGGCATACATCGCCTCACCGGAGAATACCGTCAAGGTCGTTATCCATGGCATAAAGAAAAACACATCACCAGAGGAGCTCTTTGCCAACACGAGGGTAGGGCCGAACTTCGAGCTCGTATATGGGAGGATGCTTGGAAGCTCGGAGACAGCGCTGCTCACCTTCCAGGGCCAACGAGCACCTCGTCAAGTTATCTACCAGCACGGCATCTACGAATGTCGAAAATACACCCCACTCCGACAGATCTGCAGCAAGTGCCACGAACTGGGACATAGGGCAGACATCTGCCCGAGACCGGACGTGAACCTGTGCAAGGTGTGCGGACAAAGTAACAGCGAGAAGCATCAATGCACCGTGTCGTGTCGCAACTGTGGGGGCGCACATGTCGCGACGGCTAAATTTTGCCCGGCCCGTCGCAGGCAGCCCCCGGCCACCCCACCACGACGAGCATGGCAAGCAAGGCAAAGCAAAACAACCCCGCCACTCTCTGGCAAGGACTTTCCATCTCTGCCAGGGACACATCAACCCCGCTCACTTAGCAGGAGGCGCCGATCCCGCAGCAGAGGAAGGAGCACCAGTCGGGAAGAGAGTCGCAGCCGATCAAGAGACCTCCGAGGGCCGCAGCCCCAGACACGCGACCCCAGACCCGAGAGCCCGGCAAGGGAACAACCCGCGGCCACGCAAAAGGTGAGCTGGAATAAGCCCTTAGCCAACTCTCAACCCTCAAAACCGAACGAGAGTAAGGAAATACTACAAATAGCGCAAACAGGGATAGAGCCGATCAAAGCAGAAATACGAGAAATTAAAGATAGACTCGCCTCCCTCGAAAACTGTATAGGTCTACTCATGCGTAAAATAGATGCCTTAGGCAACAAGAAGATAGAGGCCATGTCCACCCTCCCGCGTCAGCAGCCAGCGGAACAAACAGAGACAGAAGCCTCGGAAGCAGACGGCGAGGAAACAGAAGAGAGCCTCCGCCGGAAAAATAGACAGCTCAAACGGGATGTCCGAAGACTTTTTCGAGCGTTAGAAGAGACCCAAAACGGACAAATAGGGAGAGATATAAACGACTGCAAAAGAATAAAGCATGCCGACGGCCATCCTAAACCCAGCTCGACAGATATCATGGGTAGCACAGCATGGCCCCTAGCCCAGTGAGCGAACCGCATATTATAATCTGGCAATGGAACTGCCGCAGTTACCAGCCGAAGGAGGGATCATTGACGCAACACATATTAGGATCCACGTCGCAGCCAGACATAATTGCCGTGCAAGAGACCGGCAAAACACCGCGAGTCCCCCGATATGTCACTTTCAAGCCCGAAGGTCAAACGCAGGTGGCAACCCTAGTCGGTAAAAGACACACGGCTATAGAGCATGAAGTGGGCCTTCCTCAGGATCAGATTCAGCATTGCCTAGTGGAAATCGTACCCAGGAAAAGGGGCCGGCACAGTCTCTTCATACTTAATGTCTACTGCTCGCCTTCGGTGCGCAATCCTCCCCTTAGTCGACTCCTCCATCTAGCAGCAAACAAAGCCAACAACCATCCACTGCTTATAGCAGGCGATTTTAATGCCCCACACAGTATGTGGGGATACAATAATGACACCCCACGGGGAACGGATGTGGCAAAAGCCATAGAAAATCTATCGCTCGTCCTTCTTACAGATCCAGACTTCCCCACCCGTATTGGTAATAGAGCGTGCCGAGACACTTGCCCGGACCTCACCCTAACCAAGAATGTTGCCAATGCTGTATGGGAAAACACGGGGGTTGAATTAGGAAGCGATCATTACATTCTGTCAACCGAGATTTATGGAACGGAGTATGGAAAAAACGTGGCCGCCCCAACCGTAACATCGATTGGGACCTCTTTAGACAGTATTGCGATGATGCGGGTACCGTCGGGGTAGAAGAGTGGAGCCGAGGTATCATAGAGCGCCGAGAGGCGTGCACAACAACGGTCTACGGCAGCGAAGAGTTTCCGGAGGTCGACAACCACCTACTCCATTTATGGAATAGACGTAGAATGCTCATACGCCGTTGGTCCCGAAAGAAAACAAACCTAAGGCTTAAAAGACGCATTGACCGCCTCACAGCTGAAGCGGAACAATACGCTAAGGAGCTCTGCGCCCGTAATTGGGACGATATATGCGACCGCATGCAAGGAGGTCTAGGAACTAAGGAGACTTGGCGCCTAATTCGGCATCTAATCGATCCTACCAAAAGTAAATATCAGGTTTCGCAGGTCGTACAGAAGATCCTCCACCTCGACAGCAGGACGGACGACCAAATCTTAGACAGCATCAAGAATAAGTACATTGGGCAATGCCCTGCGGCCATCTACGCGGAATACGGAGGAGAAGCGAATGAACACCTCGATCGGGAAATCACGTTGGCAGAAGTGCAATTCGCAGCCCAAGCTATTCGCCGTAATACAACTCCTGGAAGAGATAAGATTGACTTCAAAATGCTCAAAAATCTGAATAATGAAGACTACGAACGCTTGACCAAGATCTACAATAGCATATGGGAAAGTAGCTCGCTCCCCCTGAATGGAAGCACGCCGAAATCATACTTATCCCAAAGCCGGGAAAACCACCGGGCATTGAAAATATGCGACCTATCTCGTTAACATCTTGTATGGGTAAGCTCCTCGAGCATATTATCCTCAATCGGCTGCAGCCCCACCTGGAAAGCGTCAATGCCTTAGCGGACACCATGTTTGGCTTCCGCAGACATCTCTCTACACAGGACGTGCTCCTGCAGATCAAGGAGGAAATTTTAGACCGCAAATCCAGCCAGGCGAAAGCAATTCTAGCGCTAGATCTAGCCGGCGCATTTGATAATGTGCGACATGAGGCTATACTGGAGAACCTCTCAAACACGAATTGCGGAGCCCGAATATATAACTATGTCAAGGATTTCCTCAGGGATCGTACCGCCACAATAGGTGTAGGCACCCTTCGCACTCCGGAGCTCCGTATGCCCAACAGAGGCACACCTCAGGGGTCAGTGCTCTCACCTACCCTGTTTAATATAGCGATGAGAAAGCTTCCAGAAGCTCTCTCTCAAATAGCAGGCATACGCTACGCGCTGTATGCGGATGACATTACCATATGGACTCCGGCAGGCAGCCTGGGCGAACAAGAGAATGCACTGCAGAGCGCTATAGACACGGTACAAAACTATGTACAGCCTAGAGGCCTGCAATGCTCTGCCGAAAAATCTGAGCTCATCCTCATCAAAGAACGCAGAGGCCAAAAGAGACCTGATCCCCCCTATACCTACACCTGCGAGGCCAAACGATTCCACAGGTCAAGTCGCTACGGATCCTAGGAATGCACCTGCAGGAGGGAGGGGGAGCAGGAGACAACGTCTCAAAAGTGCTTCGCTCCCTCGCGCAGGTGGAAAGGATGGCCACCCGCATAATTAACAAGCGAAGAGGCCTTAAAGAGATCGACGGGGTGCGACTTGTGAATGCGCTCGTCATTAGCCGCATAGTTTATGCCTTACCGTACCATAAACTCAACCAGGAGCAAACAAAGAAGATTGACACTGCAATTAGGAAAGCATTTAAACACGTCCTCGGCCTGCCAGTAAGCACGTCAAATGCGAAACTCGCAAGCCTAGGCCTACACAACACGTACGCCGAGCTTGCAGAGGCCCAGCTGCTCAACCAGCTAGAACGACTCACAAAGAGCCCGACCGGCAGAAATCTCCTAGCAAAACTAGGATATGACTGTTTCCTCCGTGGCAGCGAAGACATCGAGATTCTAAATGATCAAATCAGAAGTAAAATTACAGTTCGTCCAATCCCCAGACACATGCAACCGGGGAGAGATGACGGCAGAAGACAGGCCAGAATTCGATTCTTAGAGCAACAAATACAAAGCTGGGACAATACTCTCTACACGGATGCCTCTCGACGCTCGAGCACAAATATTTACTCCTTGAGTGTAATCGACCAACATCTCTTAACCCGCTGCACGGCATCAATAAAAACATCCACCGTCGACGCCGCGGAGGAAACGGCTATAGCACTTGCAGCCTCGGCAAGCCGCGGACGGGACAGTGTCACTATAATCACTGATTCCCAGCAAGCGTGCCGGAATTACGCAAAAGGGCAAATCTACAAAGCGGCAGCAGCAGTACTCAGGAAAGGAACCAACCTTCCAAAGGTGACGCTCATCTGGGCCCCGGGGCACGCGGGATTATTAGGAAATGAACGCGCGCACGAGGTGGCTCGAGGTCTGCATTTCCGAGCGGGTGAGCGCCCAAGGGAGGAAAATGAGCAAGAACCAGTAGAGAGACGCTATAGCGAACTCCTCGCCTACTATAGGCAGGCTAGACAGAGTTTTCCCAGCCCGAATGGGCTCACGCGAAAGCAGGGTGTCATCTGGAGACAACTCCAGACAGATACATTTCCGCACATAGCTCGGCTTCATAAATTCTATCCACAAAAATACCCCTCCCACCTCTGCCCCTGGTGCAAACAACTACCGGCTAAACTCGCACACGTCACCTGGACGTGCCCTGAGCTACCTATTTTAGATTCTACTGAGAATGCTGAAATAATCCCCATTGAGAATAACACATATGAGGGTTGGCTGAGGGCTCTATCCAGCTCTCTGCACTCCGATCAGGTCCGCCTCATCAACAGGGCTGTACTCACAGCCCGCAAAAGCGGCGTCCTGGACATGGGATGCTGATTTGACTCTGTCAAATAAATGTTTTCACTCACTCACTCTTGGGGGGCAGAAGAAAGAGCCCATAGCGGGAAAAGACTTCGTTCGCCCCTGAACCCCAGTTACACTCCTTATACATCACACAAAGGACACGGTTTTCGTCGCAGATATGAGGAGAGAATTAGCGGCGGGCACGCCTCGAGCATATTCGAAGCCTATTTTGCTTCATACATACGAGTACGTATGCTTGGGATCATGTAAGCAGAGAGTTTTTGTATGACCCACGTGACAGTCATGCAAGGAAGACTTCAGACGGTGTCTGCAGTCTGTCTTTTGTACGATGAATTGAAAGCGTGACCGCGGATTTTAGCTGACAGTGCGGTGGGAGGTGCGCACTCATCGGACCAATCCCCCGCCGTCTCCTTTCCAACGTTTAATAGACGTTCCCGAAAAATTCCAGAAGGCCTTGCGGTAATCATAGATTCCAACGCGTAACGCGGGCAATTGGAGGTGACGTTTGGATGGACACAGCACAACACTGTTAGCGTAAACAATCAATGATATTTTTTTTAATTTTTTTTTTAGAAAGTAAGGGTTCTCATTAAAAGCACTTGTGTGGTGGAAAATACTCAATTGGGGAAATAACACGGGCAATACACTGTGGTGTTCGCTAACAGCATTTATAAGTTAAACAAGCAAAAACAAAAAAAGGTGTCGAGGTCGTGTTTGTGTTAACATTGTAGCGCAGTGTACGCTCAAGGTTTTCTTCTTATCTACTTTTATCCTCGTAAATTCTAAGCAAAAAAAAAAAATTACGCAAAACAATTTTGACACGTCCTCTGTTTTCTGTTCGTGCCACTTTACGTTCTGAAACCATAAAATGTCAAGCTTATCTCAACTTTTTTTTGCTCATATTAGTACTATTTTACGTGCGTGGCTAGTTCACGCGTTTTTGTGCCATACAGAACACGTGGAGAGACAATTTGGTCGGCGAATAACGAGAATAAAACGGCGTTTTCACTTTGAAACAGTATCTGCGCTAAGTCGTTAATTATCGGACCGCCATAATGCACCGACACGGTGGTGGGGGGCGGCAGGAATTTTAGAATCGTCTATTCTGTTCTCGGCGCATGGGCGTGGACGGGGGAGTGGTCACGTGGTGCAGAAATGACGTATGACCGTTCTTCAGCTCGGGGATGAACTGAGTACAGAAAAGGCGCCAAAGCCCCGGCATTGTCAACTCCACAAAGAGGGTCGACGGCACAGAAGAAAAAAGAAACGTTTTGGGGTCCCTTGTTCTCTACCGGCGTTTGTGTACGAGAGGTTATTGCCGCGAACGGAACACTGTGTCACTCGAGAGGACACCGGAAGAAGAATTGTCCGGAACCGTTAATTGGGCTCCTCGATTGGGCGGACCGGGAAGTCGGAAAATTAGGACAGAGCGGCGAAGGATATGTCCTCTGGTGATATTGTCGGAACCGGCTATAACGAAGTCGGTTATAACGAAATAGCGGCTACAGCGAAGCGATCACGACTTCCCATTCCCCTTTGGACTTCGTTATAACCAAAATCGGTTATAACGAAATAGCGGATATAGCAAAGCAATTTTCGAGTCTCGTTGACTTCGTTATAACCGGACTCGACTTTCGACAATGCAGGAAAAAAGGAAAGTTAGGTTCCGGAAAAGTGAAGACATCGCAGTCTCGTACACGTTACTCAAAAAAAAAAAAAAAGGTAGATGATTACGACTACTACAATTACTCTCGCTTAAAAAGTATTCAATTCGAATAGTCGATTACTCGAGACGAAAAGTAAGTGGCCGTTACCCGAAAAAGTAACCGTTGCTTCTCCGATTATTTCAAATATTCAAAAAGACCCGAGTTTTCTGCCGGTTTAAAAACGGGTCTTTCGCACTGTCTATTATTGGATTAGAATCGCCATATTAGGAACGAATTATCTTCTTAATCCATCAATTGTGGTAAACCATACTCGTGTCCGAGATTGGGTTCGAGAATTCCGTGTTAGGAAATTTGTACGAACAAAGTGCGCCATTAAAAACGAGAGAGGGGGGGAGAGAAAGTACCGGTTAGAAGTAATTTTAGTACTTCCAAAAGTACTCAAATTACAGTTGCGATTACTTCCTTATAAATGTACTGATTAAAAATTACTCCAAAAAGTAATAGCTTACAAGTAATTAGATTACTCGCAATGAGTACCGTACGAGTCTGCAAATGGGCAGAGCAGGCTTTCAGTATCAGGAAACTATGCGGACAGCAAGTGAGGGAGAGGAGGAGACGAGAGCAAGCGGGAACGTCAAGGCGCCATGCTACGATTGGAAAAAAAATTTGGTTAGACGCAGAGGCTATAGCTGCCTTCTGTCTCCACCACCGTGGTCTCTATACTCACTGTTCGAACGCGTTCGAACACCGAACGCCGAAGTACAGCGTTCGAACGCTGTACTTCGGCGTTCCGCACGCCAGATACCGCACGAGGAGCAGACGACGCACTTGTTCGCTCTGAGCGGAGGGACTCGCAAAGGGGCGAAGTTATACCTCTGTCAGACGGGCACGTTAAATTACATTTAAGCAAAATCACATTACAGCTCGGCCAATCCGCGTGTTGAATACGCCACGCTGCGGATGCACGCGCCACGTGCAGAACCAGCATCACGAGCTGATTCGCCGAGCGGTGCATGACATTCGATCAAAATGACATTTACTTTCCCATCTGACAGGGGTATTAGATCGTTCTTACAAATTGGCGGCGATGCAGCAGCGGGCGATGAGCTATATAGAACAGATACAGGCGTTAGACAGGATCGACGCTAGTCCCGTCTACTGCCTATTTTGGACCTCGTTTTATATATCCGGCTGTATTAGGAATTTGTCAATATTGTACCGAGACAGTGAATAGAGATAAATGGCATGCAGCTAGCTTTTGCGTTTATACCCACGATCCTTCAATCGGAGCCCTGCGTTCTGAAGTAGCCGCGCGCTCTCATTTTATCCTCTCCCTTAGTTTCTCTTCGTATGCAGTTAGGAAGGGGCAAACAGGACATAAACGCGTGAAACGAACTTAATCTGATGACAGATAGTAAACAGAACTGTACGAAATAAAATGAACTAAAAACAAAAAAACGCAGGCGGGACTTCTCACAAACGATAAACGACAGATGAACGTGTACGTTTTTTTTTCTTTTCTGTTCAACGAATAAACTGTGGAAGTAATGGAGCGTCTATACGCTGAGGGGCCTTTTTTGACTAGATTGATCGAATCAATTGGCGTCAAATCAAGCATTCCTACATTTTCTACTGGTCAAATTTAGTTGTCGCTCCCAAGTACGACACGAGGAAACTGCCTCGTTGGCGCTTTTGTGCCATTCGAGCACATATTTCTATATGCTCCTCGCTCTTCAATTATTACACCCTTTTTACCTTTAGGGACTGAAGGAAAAAAAGACCATCATGGCGGGGGGGGGGGGAGCGCAATTCTTCAGAACGTATTTCAGTTGAACAATGTAAAACTAGCACCTATAAAACCAACTTAAAAATCGAACGTACTACCAAGAAGTATAGCGGGAGAGTTACAGTAAACGATTGGCTCTTTTTCTTCACCGCCGCCTCTCTATTCGTTTTAAACTTCGAGCAAACCAAAAAAAAAAGAAAAAAGAAAAGAGCCTCTTCTTTCAAACTGCCGACGACAAAGTTGTCGTCGAGGCAGCAAGTGCGAGTGCTCACGACTGTACACAGACGTTTTCGTTGCCACTCCAATCGCGTATCCAAGATACAGCGAAATAAAACAACAACTCTCGGCAGGGGACTGGCAAAGAAGCCGTTTTCTTTCGGGTTTCGGGCGCGCGGTCCAAACAGGATGATGGAATCGCCGTGGAGTTTCCAATCCCAGAAATCGGACCAAAGCAGTCGACGACGCAGGAGCGAGCGGCGGGGCGATTCCCTACGGATCCCGGAAAGGAGGAAAAAAGAGGAAAAAGTAGTTTGCCTCCAACGCTTTCGTCTCGATGGACTCGTAACTGCGCCAAATGAGACTCGTTATGGTCAGGGCCTGGTTTTGCTTCTTATTTCAAGTTGCTAGCGTTCGTGATTTCTCGGTTTCCGGTACGTTAGATTGACTCTCAGAAAAAAAAGAACGGATAACGCGGGAAAACAACAAGCTTACTCGAGAAAAAAAAAAGAACAACATTCACGTGTACGGCGAGATTTACGACCACTTCAGTGACGTTAATAGAAGCATGCAGTGATTTATAGAGCCTAGTTTTACTTTCGTAGTTGGGGAACGTACGATTCTCGAAATCTATAGAGGACCTCGAATACAACGAAGTTGTTCGAGTTTTGAGACGTTCCACTTGCTCAGTTTTCCGGCAATTTATTGTCTCTCGAAATATTCCCATGAGACAAGATAGTTAAAGCGAATACCTAGCGCTATTTTTCAACGACAGCTTTATGTCTCTTCTGTAACGTCCTATTTAACGATAATCCCAGTTGCCGCATTCAGCTCACGAGGAACAATTTTTCAAAAACAACGGAGATCACCCGCCACTACACCGCACCGAAATTCAGACGAATCTGTAGCAGTCCTCGGCGATCCAAAATTTTATGAAAACGCACAGTCCGGTACGTTTCCTTCAAAACGGCGAGTGGAATTTCAAACGCATGCCGAACTATAAAATAATGCTGCTTAAAAAACGCGGGGCGGGGCCTATTTTGATCGCACATGTTGCCTGCTGATTTGTTCTTTGGCGCTCTCATCGGCTACTGCCTCAATCGCATTGACTGCGTAGCGATAACAAGATGCTGGAGACTTGACGCGTCCTTTGCTTATTAGGCTGTCAGTAAGCACAGATACATGGGTGCGATCGTAATGCATCGAACAGATATCTGACGACTGCGATTGCGTTGAAAGTAAAGAAGCTGAGGGGCTGGGCGTGTGTGATTAGTTCCCTTTCAATTCGACACGCTATCGTCGCATTCATGCAAACGCAGTCAGTGACTACTGAAATCGACACAAGATTAACTAATGGTTTTGTTCAAGGTCAACTCAAAGCAGCCTACAGTTGTTTTTTTTTTCAAACCAGTTGTCCTTTTTATTTTTGGAAGAGCCAGAGCGCCAACCGCTTCCACGGCAGTTGCAATCAATCGCTAAATAACGTCCGAAACACGTTGGCAGCCTTAAATACCGAGCCAATACCGTTCTGTCGACTTCCCGGTAAAAGACAAACCGAAAATCCCACACGCAACTCGGGTTTCTGGGATTTCCGTTAGACAGTACGGGCTCCTCTATCGCTCTACACCGTTGTTGTTTTGATAGCGATGGATTTACCTCTCGTATCAGAAAAAATAAGGAAAGCCCCCGAAGCCAGGGCGGGTAGTGGCGGTAACTCGCGCGTGGGCGGCTGTCCGAACCAATCGATAAAATCGATAGATGGGCCAGCTTCGGCTTTCTTGCGCGACGGAGTCACGTCCAACGCGCACCCAGCCACGTAAAGGCGCGCGCCCGCGCCTCGCAAACGGACAGCTCCCGACGACGCTTCGCGTACCATCCGGCGCTCCTCTACTCGAGCCGCATTAGTCGACTTTTCAGTGCCTTCCGGACGCTTCCTCGGATAAGCGAACGAAAGAAAGTCGCCAAACGCGGCTCTTCAAAGCGATTCGCGCATAGAACGGAGAGGCTTCGAGAGCGTCGACACAGCGACTGGGCGCGCGGAGCTTCCAACGGTTTCGAGGAGGACTTCTCTGAATGCGTCGCACGCGCTCTCGCTCGCGCATCGAGTAGGCAGTTTATCTGGGATCGGCGAGCGTGCCCTTCCCCTGTTTGTCGTCGCCCGCGCCAATTGCCTATTGGCGGCACGGTTCGTGTTTCCGTTTCTAGTGTCTTTGGGAATCGTGTAAAACCTCGACTCGCCGAAACATCTCTTCGACAACGGCGGCGAGAACGAGGGAACGAAGGAGGGGATCAGTGTTTGGGGCTCATGTCGTTCCCGACGTGCCAGAGGCACCAACGATTGGTTTCAGCCCCGGGGCCAGGGAGCGGACGGTTCGGCGGGCGCCAACTGGCAAAGAAGAGCCCTCACCTCCGAAGCGAGCGGCAGCATGCGATAGAACAAAAGGGGATGCAGGTATTTGACATCGGGTCACATTTTCTGTAGCCTCTGTTTTTTAAACGATTTATTTTTATAAATCTGTACCGGGTAGTACAGATTTATCGACAAACGATAATCGGAAAAGCAGGGCCAATGTCGTCCGATACAGTCACCTCCTCCTCCTCCTCCTCCCCTCCTCCCCCCCCCCCCGATACTACAGGCTTTTTTTTTTTTTTATTTTTTTAGGGGGGGGGGAGGAGCAGCGAGAGATTTCAATACCAATGTCGCCCCGCAATACACGATCTACTTCAACTATACTTTTCAAAGCTATTTCTTCACGTCGGAGTGACATTGACGCTTCAGTGCGGCCGCAATTTGACTGAGGCCAGTTTGTGCTTGTTTATCTATGGTCCCATCGATCAAATGCTGCGCGGAACTGGCAATACAAAGAGGCCATTTTCGTTCGGCCAAACGTATAGATGGGCATTTTGGGGTGGTGCACTACTCCGCCAAAGAGTGGGGAACTGTTACCGAATAGAGCAAACGATTCAATTTTCGCGAGGACCTAATTTTCGCGAATTTCGCCAATCTCCTACAATTCGCGAAAAAAAGGTCCCGCGAACATGTTTTCTTACGGTATCATATACATAGCGCACCACCCCGATTCGCGAAATTTTCAACCCCGCGAAGTATTCCTAAATGCCACACTTCGCCGAATTCGCGAACTATTGAGCTCGTGAAAATAAAATCGTTTACAGTAGTTCTAAAGTAGTGACATACAGGGAGTACTCACTGGCGGCCATAGCTGTGTCCGCGACTGCTGGGCGCGTGCTGATGGCGAGCTTCCGCAGTTCTTTTGCGACGTACGTGAATTCCTCACCATCAAGATTGCCGGTCTTAGCAGGCTATTAATGTGAGCTCGTTCTGAGCATGCGCTCTAAACAGCGCCCTCAAATATGGCGTCCAGTGAATACCGGACAGAGCGGGAGCGGCAGGGCGTTTCTATCGGATATCTTGCGTCCAGCAGCGGGCGCTCGCTGCCTTCCGCCGTGCTTTGGCTGGGCTTGCACGCTCAAGGCTCACGAGACGCAGAAGCGTTATCGAATGTAAGAAGCTCGCGCTGGACGAGGTACAACTTAGGGACCTCACTACCGTTTTCATTCTGCCAGCGATTATACAGTCTCTTCGATTTCCGTCGAAGTTTGGGCTAGTTGCTATACAGACATAATAAGAACATAAACAGAGCGAAGACGAGGACAAAGTGAAAGGTGACCGACAGGACACAGCGCTGACTCTCAACCGAAGCTTATTCATGTTGGCATCTAGTATAAATAGCATGCACGTCGGCCCAAATAAACAATGAAAAAAACTCCACATAACACGCGTATCACGTGTTCATTACACTACCGTTACAGGTATGCCCTGTGACGTATGCACAAACATTGGCGCTCTTTATCGGAAAGCAAAATTGAAAGGGCGCGCTAACGCAGTCTGGGACCCAGTCTCGCAATATCGCGTGCTTCAGTGAATTCACGGGTGATTCTGTCCTTATTGTTAAACACCACTTGGTATTGACCTGAGGCAGGCATGCCACCGCAATCTCTGCACCTCGAGATGCCCCGTCACAACTTTAAAAACGTTGGAACGGTGTTCCTGGGCCGATCGTTAGAGGAAGCATCCTGTTTGATCGACATAACGACGATCGCTATGTCCTTGTCGCAAACGCCGTAACAAAAACGGCAATATATCATAACAAGTAGAACCGACACGATGGAGTGAAATCGTTTTCTGAACCGTTTCAATAATTTGACAACGTCATGGCAGGATATCCACGTACTCAGACCGATGACAATTTCAAAAGCTTTCAAAGGCGAGATGGCGAGAAAAAAAAAGGAATCAAAATAAGGAGCTTGGAAACTTTGAGAGCGCCTTTTACGCTGTCCTTTCTCGTTCACCTCCCACATCTTGCGCTGTCACGCCGCTGCGTTACAACCGTCTGTATCATTTCAACCCTTTCTCTGGGAAGTGCAACGTTCTCGAGAGAGATTCGCGTGTCGGCCCATTCGGCTGCGTCGCCAGACGACAGAGATTGCCCTCGGAGCCAAGAAAAGGCGCTTCGGTCGTTTCGTTCCAACGGGCGCCGAGTGACGCCGTCTCGCGCTGCACTTTGCGCGAATTCAAAGCGCTCTCCTTCTAAAGTGAGGTGCCCGAAGAAATGACCGCCGTCGAGAGGCGAACGCGACTGCAGGCATTGCGACCTTGTTGGAAACAGCGACGCGCATATGATAAAAAAAAAGGTGGAGAAATACTGTAATGAAAGGTTCTGCTGCACTCCTGGGACATAGATGCAGGGACGCGAATAGCAACGTCGTTGTTTAGATTCTTTCCCTAAATACGCTCGCGCTAGTATAATGAGAGTTAAAAAAGCATATTGTGTTAGGCGTGTTTGCTAAGAACGTTTGATGGATAGGTAAAAATATGAGCCTATTCAGAGGCAATGTGGTGTTTGTCTTTCTATTTTTATTGTCGCTTCCTATTAGGGTCAGAATCGTTTATCACGAGTTCGTCCACGCCCTTCACTTATCCTCTCAAGGTTTGGTCATGCTAAAGGGAAATCGAAGTGACCATTCAGTGTCCCTTCAACATGAACTATTTCCGCATGGTGAACGGAGAGTTGCGTTTTCGAGGCGCAACGAATATTGTATGCGTGGAGACGCGCCATTAACAACGGATGAGAATGAAAACTGCTGACGAATGCACGGACACGAGCTTTTGGCTTTGATAACGGCTTTTAGGCTGCTCGTGTAAATTACAGTTGAATCTACCGTTTCGTTCGTCCAACGACGAACACTTTTCCACTTTGTCTGTTTGTAAAGATCCGGAGCAGAGGGCAGTTTTAACCTGACCGGCTGCCGCAATTTCGCGAAGGCCAATTGACCCGTGTTTTCTAGGCGCGAAGGCGGTGGTTCCAGCACAGTGCTCCGATTAGGTGCGATAGCCGAAGTTGTTGAAGACAGAAAGGGAGATCGGTTGGAACTCCAAATTTCGCACACGCCGACAGCTGTTTAAGAGTCAAGAAGAACCGGTGCTTGACTTATAGTTTTCGTGGGCTATAATTCTAGACTCCAAGTATACACCCCGTCGACGTCGATGAAGAAACAAATACAAAGTAAGCAAGGGCTCGCGAAATCCAAATATGTTTCATATTCGTGCTTTTCGAGTTACGTCATCGGCAGACGCCTGCCATGCTTCTGAGACTTACCAAAACCTAAAACGATAGTAATAAGCAATTGACCACATAAAAACAAAAACACCCAAAAAGTCCGTAAAACAATTTGCCAACAGGAAAAAGTAACATACCCAGAAAATAAGAGAGGGATTATGACGCCTGCTTCTAAAACGGGGCGCGCAGCAAGATTAGACGCAGATTAGGTGCATATCAAGTGCTGATCAGGCGCGGATATCTCGCAGATCAGGGGAAGATCAGGTGCAAATCACGTACGGACAGGTTCGGGACCACATGAAGCCACCAGGCGAAGTACTTGCCCCTACTGCCGTCGAAAACTCAGAAAGCGGCGGAGTTCGAGTCGGATTTCTTTTGCGCAACGACCTTGTCCAACCTTCCCGCGTCGTGAGCGAGCCTCCCCCACGTTCGTGAACCTCGCGGACGCCACTTCGTTGTTGTTGTTGCCCGCAGGATTAATCTAGTTAATTAAACCGGACCCGGGGCAAAATTTATTCGTCCGGCCCGGCGACCCTTTTCTTTCGGGCCAGTCTTTAATTAAACGAGTGTGGCCCCGCGGGGAACGAGCTCGGGGGGGGCTACACGCGCAGCAAGAGCAAAGTCCGCAGCAATAACCGACAGCGGTAATAAAGGGCCGCGGACCTCATTATTCGGTGGCGGAAAGGGTCCCGGACAGGACCGCAGTCGTGGTCAGAGTCCACAACACTGGCGCCGTCTTCGTACGCCGACGGAAACATCGTACTTGCTGCGACACCCGACGGGAAAATAACGAAAGCAAGCAAGACACAGAGCGCGTGAACGGAGTGACACGGCCGAGACACCCGACATTTGTGCCTCACAAACTTCCATAATTGCGATTAGCTCGTTTAAGAAACCTTGGGCAAGCTTAATTTCATCTCATTCTCAAAGTGTTGTCGTTGATTCACAGCACCTGCGATGAGGGCGATAATAAAATACTCTCAACTAGGCATACGCAATAACGACATTCGAGTTTCACTCGTTTAAAATATTTCGGGGGAGAACAAGAGGCCCGTTCACACACTTGCGTTGGCTTAGGACCGGTCTCTTGTTGGTTCTTGCGAGGAGAGAACAGATTATACTATGTTTCAGCGTGTGTTGTACCGCAGGAAGGGCTACAAGCGCAAGCTCCTCGCTCTAAACCATATCTCGGCGGCACACGCTCTCGTGCACCAAGGGCAGCTGCCAACGCTATGAGCTCGCGCTTCTAGCCTTCGCTGCGGTACAAGATGAGGTGAAACGAAGTATAGTACGCGGGCGCTATCTATAAAGTGACCCTGGAACTGCATCTCACTATACTCCGTTCACCCTTAAGCTGAGACTGGAAGCTCTACCTTCATCGCGAGCTTTCCGCCCTTGCGAACACGGGTATGAACACGCAGGCACGCGCAACCAAAGCACTGCGGAAGCCAACGAGTTCGCGCTGAAGGCGGAGCTTCTAGTCTCAGCTTAAGGGTAAACGGAGTATATTGCGTCGCAAGAGGCTTAAAAAACGGTCTTGTCTGTCTCGGTCGTACTCGATTACAAATCTGTGAACAAGCCTTAAGAGCTGTCGCAAGTTGCATTTCTGTAATAATCATTATTGTCATTCATGATATACGTTTTTACGACGGCTGTAAAAGCACTACGCTGCTAACCTCGAAAAAAAATAAATCTGAGATTGGAAGTGTCAATGATAAAACATCAACCGCCTCCTAGCTTTTTTTTCTTAATATTTTTAATATGGCGCGATGCTGGAAAGCTTGTCGGAACGGCGGCACCTTTCAGTTGAGGTCGGAATCCAACTCCCAACGACTTGGAAACATTGAGGTTTTTCGCATAGCCCTCGTCAACAAAGTGGCGAGAACAGATAAGGGGTATAAGACTGGCCCCTGCAGCTGTTCTTCGGGGATTGCAGACAACCGCGCATCAATTAGAGCCCCATCGTTTCAGTAACACTTACGTTCCGATGACTCCGATAACGATACCCGATACGTCTGCCGTCACGCCTGTTGCGCTTACATATCATAGTATCGTTATCAGGGGTATCGGAGGTAGCGGAACGGTCTAGGTATACGCGTCTCTAGTTTGTGCCCCATCGTTTCGAAACACTTGCGTACCACGGCACTTTTAGATTTAGTAGTACCGGGGCAGAACTTCGCGCAGCACCTTTACGACATTGGCCCCTCACGTCGCTCACCAAGCTCTGCTACACGCCGTCATGTACACGTTACTCGAAAACAAAGATGTAATCGTTGACAATTACAATTACCCGTGCTTAAAAAGTATTCAATCAGATTACCCGATTACTCGAGACAAAACGTAAATGGCCGTTACGTGAAAAAGTTAACGCGTCCGTTACTTCTCCAATTGGATCTTAGTCTTTTCCCGAGACGGACCGTGTTTCCGCCAGTTTGAAAACGAGGTCTTTCGTAGAGGTCCACTATGCGGAGAGCAAGCCGTCTGCTTCTGGCGCAAAGGTTGCGGTGACGTCAGAACGACGCCGAGCTCTGATTGGCTCTGATTGAAGGGATAGTGGGTAGACCTCAATGCTAGATGCCTCGAGGTCTACCCCTATTTGTTTTTCGATCAGCCAATAAGAGCTCGGCATTCTGACATCATCGCAAACCCTGTGCAAGAAGCAGACAAACTTGCGTTCCGCAATGGATTAGAATCACCGAAAAAGAAACTACTTATCATCTTAATCCACCCATTTTAATAAATAATGCATCCTCCTGTCGGAGATTTGATTCGGGTATTCCTCGGTAGGAGGGTGCCATTAGAAAGGGGAGGGGAAAGGTGTTACGGTCACTAGTAATTTTAGTACTTCCAGAAGTCATCAGAATACTGTTGTGAGTACTTTCTAAGAAATGTAATCGGATGATTACAAAATTACTCCAACAAGTAATCATTTACAAGAAATTTGTTTACGTGTAATGTGTACCGTACAAGTCTGCCTACACGTCGTTTTCTTCTTTACCTTGTTTAAAAACTCGTTTTAAACCAACCAACACTGCTAAAAACAAATAAGAGGAACTGAAAGGTGATGGGTCGTCTGCACGCGACGAAAGGTCTCGCGAAATACTCTCTCGTGGCACCTGGGCGTGCCCATGAACCATGAAAAAGAAAGCGAGAAAGTTAAACGACACTTCCTGTGTGAAGTCACCTCAAGAAGGCAAAGAGTGCGCCATTTCGCTAACTACGTCATAAATTCAAACAAACGTTTCAAATCAAGCTTTCTGAAGAAAAAAAAAATCTGCAAATACGCAGTTTTTAAGATAGCTTGACATTTTTAGGCCGATCCCTAGAAACCATTTTCAGTCTTTTGCAATAATAATATTTAAAAAAATCGATGTTGTGGCTGTCAGTGGCCCTTTAATCGAAAAGTGTAAGCAAATCTGGAAACCGGCTAAAGGCTAGCGCGTGAATCAATAAGGCATATTTAATTCAACTTCACCCCCTCCTCATCTTTCTTCCCCCGTAATCCAGGCGATGTGACGTCAATGATAACGCACCAATCAGAGTGGCGAAATCGGCCTGTTGACTGATGAAAAATTCACGTGGTGCGATTTTGCTTGCGTTTTCGCAGCTGCGGCGTTAAGCCTCGCAGTGCATCCCATAACGCTTTTTTCTCTTTGCGTGGTGGGCAGGAGGTTTGAGCGCGACACACGTAATGCAATAGTCCATTTGCTAAATCCCCAAAGCGCCCCGGCCCGCACTTGAGAAATCATGCGAACGCTGTTCCTTCAGCTCCTAGTGATCGGTAATTTCTGCCGATGCGATGCTTGCGTACTTTTTAGAGTAATCCGGAGTCATCCTGAGTAAGCGTCGTATAGATTGCAGAGATCTGTTGCATCACTTCTAAAACTTCTCGTTAATGCGAGCGTTTTTCACACTGTGCACGCAATCCACCCATCAACCTGGCTGAGTTGCCGAAATTTCTTACAATATTACCATTCTCGTGATTGTGGTTTTAGCAGGAATTGCTTAAAAAGCCGAGAATTTACAAGAACCAAAAGAGGATTTAGCTCGGAGTCAGCGGTGTTGTTGATAGCATTTTAGCGTTTCTTAGTTAATATCAGCGTCTTTAAAGGTGTACGAGAATGATAATATTGTAAGAGATTTATGCAGTTCAACCAGGTTGAATGCACAGTATCAAAAACGCTGACATTGAGGAGAAATTTTAAAAGGGATATGATTGGCCTCCGCGATCTACACGACGCTTATTCAGGATGACCCCGGATTATACTCAAAAGTGTGTAAGCATATAATTTTGTCGAAATTGCCGATTACTAGGGAACTGGAGGAACACCGTTCTTACGATTCCTCGAGGAAGGGATTTAGCAAATGGTCTATTGCACCATATGAGTAAGGCTTTACTCCAGAAGCTTTACCGAATACAATCTCGGAGGAAAAAAAAACGCATAAAGGTGGCTCGTGTTTCGTGAGAAAAGAAAAAAAAAACACACCAGAAGTCGGAGATGAAGAATTATCGGATGCGACAGGGAGCGTTTACAAATCGCTTCCTGTCGGGCCATTTACCAACTTGGTAATATGTTTCTCCCCTTGCAGGAGATATTTAATTCCTAGCACTAACAATTTTGTGATAAAAAGCGTTCAAAAATGTAAGTATAAACTGGATCTGTCATGCATGTACCACAATTTGCTTTCATCTAAAAGACAAAAAAAAATTAGTCTTCAGAAAAATAAATGAACACACGTGCACCGTGCATTCACACGGAGGCGCATACCGACAAATACAGTGTATATTTTGCCAGCCACTACGAATCTGAGAGTACAGGTGTGAGCACGCCATTGGAGCTTTTTTCGAAGTGCAAAGCTGCAAAGTTTTCATCGGCTCCAGAAACACTAATGCGAAACAAGTTTTAAGCAAAATGTCTAGGGTTGAAACATGTAGCAGGCGACGCTAGAATATTCCTCTCCTTTTTATTTTTTCCCTCTCTCCTTCCCTCTCTCCCTCTTTCTAAAGTTCTCATTAGTAGTAGTTCCGGTTTGGGTTTCAAAGCTTTCCGCGACTTCCGCGTGCCGTAGTGTAGAAAAATAAATTATAGTCAGGGTCAATTTACAAGACAGAAATACGCCTGAAACAAGCGCACAACACTCGAATACCTGAACATTACGCGCAGCTTAAGACAATCTCCAAAACTACAACTCACCGCTATGAACGTAATGACTCCAAGCAACAGGTGTGGATGACCGCGCCATGGAAAACAACAAAACTCCCAAACAAGAAAAAAGAAAAGACGGAAATGCAGTAAGCTTCGAACGAACTCCGCCTCAGTCGCCGCTTCTATCCAGCAAACCCCAAGGATACGATGGTGAACAAAAAAATCTAAGGTAAAAGTAAAACAGTTCAGTACAAATGCCTTCCTCCGGCGGAATGGCCGCGTCCTGTTTAATTTGAGCTCGAGATATTGAATTCGGGCGCGCACTTTTGTCTTTCCAAGCAAGGTCCCCGGACCCTTTCACAAAAAAAAGAGAAATTCTGTTGGGTTCGAAAATTGCTTCGACAACCTTTTTTTTTTACCTCTCGTCTTCCGAGAGTCGAGAGCTTCCGTTCCAATGTCGGCATTCTCTCGTTGTATTCCCACTTTGTTTTTCGTAGTTATATTCGCTCTTCCGAATAGATTTAATTCGCAATATATATATATATATATATATATATATATATATATATATATATATATATATATATATATATATATATAAACCACTATAAACTCTTTAACATTTAAAAAAGTTATATGTACTGCGCATCCAAATAATTTGGTTGGAGCGCAGCGTCAAGGACAGTCCTCGCTGCTTGTCATCTCAAATGTTTAAATAGCACATCTGATCAAGTGGCCTACTCCCGTAGAAGGGTTTGCTGAACACGGGACACAGTTTAAGAACTGCAAAGTTTGCGTTAACCGCACTGCCAATTCGGCAGCGTGCAGAAAGCAGCAAAATTAGGTTGTATACTTCGTTTTAGCGTAAAGGGATATTGAACCGAAGTTTGGAGCTCACAAAACAAAGCTGGAGCGATAGGCGGGACGCTGCAAAACCCCAATACATCTCTCATACGGCATTATCTCCAAACAGATGGCCGCACTGTTGCTCCGTTAATGATTGGTTCAGAGATGATAGAACACGTAGAGAAACAAGACGAACACCGTTATACGCGGTGTGCTCTTGACGCTCTCTGATCGATTCCGTCAGCTCGTAGCGTTGGCTGCGTCTGTACCGAAGGTGAATCGTTGTATAGTTCGATTCATGGTGTTGCATGACAGCCACAGAACTAGCCTGATTAAAACGTTGTCATCTAATCAACCGGATAAAAACCGCTCAATCGCGCAGTTGTCTTTGCCTTTTTCGGTAGAAAACGTTTTTTTTTAATTTAATCTTTTGGAAGGCAAATAACGATTAATGTACTGTTTGTTCATTTTCAAATCCGACTACGGGAATATATGGACCGTATCACCGCTCAACGTAGGTATACTGATTAAAATATATAAAAATATATATCTTATAAAACACATACACACACATATATATCTATCTATATATATATATATATATATATATATATATATATATATATATTTATTTAGGTTCAAATTTCACCTAAAGTTTGCCTTCAAATAGGTGTACTCGTTCACGTTTGGGCGTCTGCGTGGTGAAAGCATCTAATTTTTACTTTTTTTTCGTAAAAATTTAATCGACTTACCGGTTAAAAAAATAATCGCGATTAAAACATTAATCGATTAATCGATAGCTTAATCGATCAAGTGCCCACCCCTAATATATATATATATTGATATATATGCAGAACTCATTTGTCGCAGACGCTAGAGTTAACGGGTCCCCTACTCGCACGCAAAAGTAATTCACCGTTGAATTAAAATGTTAGCCTTACTCAATCCGTATGTTTTGTAGTATCTAGAATGTAAAGTAAAAACAAAAAAACAACAACAACAAGGACAGTATCTTTGTAGTGGTCATGAAGACTCCGGAGGAATCAGCAATGAAAGAACTGCACGCACTCAGACCTGAGATCGGTACACAGCCAACTCCATAAACCAATAGAATAAGAAAAAAAAAAAAACTAGTCACAGGGCAAGATTGGCCAACCGTCTTCTTCAGATGCCCGTCCTGCGGCCCGTTCCTTTGTCTTCCGACGGGCTCTGGCTGCAAGTACGCGCTCGAAGCTCACAAGACGCCGAATCATTACCGAAGGTAGGAAACTCGCGCTGGAGGCGGCACAGCGAAACAACTTCCCTAGTGTTTTCCAACTGTCAATGACTATAAACCCCAACACACTCTAAAACCTAAAAAAAGCACAAAAAAAACAAGTTTTTTTCTTAATGCAGGTAGCTATTTACAGCGAACAATGAAAGGATACTGTAAATGACGATGCTCAGGATACGATTTTACCTGAGAAATGCGACGTGTGCCGGGCCGACGGGCAGGTGAAGCGTCACGATTAATCCGTCTCGGCGGCGCACGCCGAATTTTCCAGGCCAAATCGTATTATTCCGAGCGTTGTGATTCGCTCGGATCCTGCCGTTGTTTCCAGCGGTTTCCTATACATATATACCGAGTGTTTCTCGGGGAAAACCGAACGCACGGGCCCTTTTAGACGGTCAGACTTCTCTATGCCTGGTATCGCTCAGACTGACAGTGAATCTCCCGAGCTCGATACGTAATTAGTAGGTCGTCGGGAAAGGCTAGAAGATAATTTTCGCAGAACCAACACGCTGGCTGCATGTAAACGTACCAACCACATAGTGGTGGCGCGATACCTTCGGTATAAATATTGTGCTCTCAAGAAAGAGATACTAACATTTATCAAATCGTTCTATTTTAATGGAGCTGTGAGAATACCCGTACCGAACATATAGGATTGG
Source organism: Ixodes ricinus (assembly GCA_037355805.1). Taxonomy (NCBI): domain Eukaryota; kingdom Metazoa; phylum Arthropoda; class Arachnida; order Ixodida; family Ixodidae; genus Ixodes; species Ixodes ricinus. The sequence continues at coordinate 22,819 of JAZHYW010038149.1, forward strand.
GAGTTGCTTCTAAAGTTTAAAGTAAAAACCGGCTGTGATTAATGATAAGCCATCTCACTGCAAAGGGAACGGTAAATGAACATTTCTTTAGCTACTCAGTTGGACTCAGTATTTATTTGTTTGCATTTATTGGTACCCTTTAATGGGGCATCTTTGCGCTCCGTCTCTCATGGATAAAGCAAACTTTTCCCAACATCGCGGAGATACTTGCAGCGGTAATAGCAAATACTTGCAGCACAGGCCGCAAGAAATAGTTAATTCCAGCAAGCATCGACGTAAAACAAACACATCTGGGAATTCCCGCACACACAAATTTTGATATTCGAAAGCATTTCATTCTTCTACGTTATGTGGACTACTATTTTAATGCTACCAGTCACTATTCTTTGACATATAGAGACACCGCTCTCCATATGTCACGGACAAATAGGTTCCGGGTTTAGAAACGTTCGTATGACTATTTCCTTTTAAATTGCTTTTTTTTTATCCATGGATTCTTGCAGTAACGAATGACAGTGATGTAAAAAAAAACCAAGAAGATTTATTTAAAAAAAAGAGAAACGTAAGTCATGCGATATTTTTTGTTGGCAAATCTGTTCTCTCGTCGAATTAACGTCACATGCCAGGAAAAGAAGAAAAAGAAAGAAGCAAGGCTGTTGCTGCCAAAACCCCCAGAGAAAAGAAGCAGCTCCTGCAAATCAGCGACGCAAATAAACAACGAGACAAGAAACACTAAGACAGGCTGCACGCAAAACAAAAGCAGAGGCTCCTTCGAAGCCCGAGACATTTTCGAAAGAATAAGTAGTTCGATACCGGCGTCCGCCGAGACCTGATTTGCTTCGTAGGAATGGGGGGCAGATGAAAGGGAGAGGGGGCGCCTGTCCCCGCAGAATCCCGATGGGGACGGATTAAGGACTGGGGACCGGTCTAGAACTCAAGGAAAGGCCCCCGCGCCGGCAAATTGAAGGCAGCGGATGTTTAGACACGTAGTGCCGTCTGACGATGGACCGAAGCAGAAGCTGAAAGAGAAAGCGATGCAATCGTGTTTCCATAAAAAATCCCCTTGTCGCTCCGTTCTCCGGCCGGATTAACCAATCAAATGGCGGGAATGTGCCGCGTCGCTCGAATCTTTTGAACGGCTTGACCAATCAAAAGCTTGACATCTGCAACGTCACGGCGTTTCTCGAGACGGTACCTGCGTGCATGCCTCGCCTACGGTTCAGCTCAAGGTGAGGCGGTGTTAGAGATTGCTCGGGGGGTTCCCGACTACGAGACAGTGTTTCGGTCGTTTTCATGGGGAGGAGCAACGGGGCTGCAAATAAAATAAGAACAGCCCGAATTCCGAGGCCCCCGAGGCACGTCTTTTCCGCGGAGCAGCTGTGCTCAGTGGCGAAGAGGCGCTCGCAGGCAGGGCCGGGAGCCGAGGGTGCGGGCTAGCATATGTTTTGGCTCGAACCTAATAGCGTTCCCTGTGGCTCCCGGAACGAAGAGGCGCTTCTGTACGCCCACCGTTACGACATTCTTTTTACTCGATTTATCCTCTTGTTCATTTGATATTTTCGTCAGAGATGAGCGAGTAAAATATCGACGAACGTCATTACAACAGCGCGGAACCGAATGTGCTTGCGAAGGTGTTTTGTTTTCTTTTTTTAGTAACGCAACATTTTTGCGTTTTTACGTTTCTACCTTTATTCATATTCCTTCAGGTAGTAGTAATGGGCTATTTCTCGTTTATTCGAGGATAGCTCGATATATGATTGCAGTGTGCTGCCCCTTAAAAACATCTTGTTTGGCTATGTTCCGTTATATTTTTTTTGTTTTTTTGTGAAGTCGTCAGTACATTATAGATGACGAACAAAAAAAACTAAAGAACGCGCACAAACTAGGTGAACAGTTTTTCCTCAAATGAGCAAACGCTTGTCCGGTGTACGAACAAAAACGACACAACAGCGTTGTAAAGCGTTCGATGCCCTTTCGCTGCTTTCGATTTACTCACCAAAGTCCCGTGAAGTTGTACCATGCTTCTGGCGCTCATTACACCCCGACCGCCAGTGCATTTGCGCAGGCATCGAGAGCAATCCCATAAAAAAAAGCGATGGTTTCTAAGGCTTTAATGGCGAGGCATCGCACGGAGACAGACTAGACTGGTGGTCGGCAAGTGTACGCTGTAGTCAATTTTGTAATCTTTATAACCTTCGATAATTTATCATTTTTAACCTTCCTTAATTTATAAATAGTCCGTCACTAAATACTAATTTCAGAACACATCTGACAAATAAAACAGCAGCCCAAGAGCACAAACGGTTCGGATGAACTGGTTGCTCACTCCATCTGCCATACAGTTAGGGTTTTTGTTATACTTTGTTTCGCATTAAAGGTGAAAACGGCCGCAAGCGCACGTGCTAACTTTGGAATGTTATCAAAGTCAGAAGGCAAAGCTACAAGAAAGCGTACGTGTTTTACTTTCAACCGTTTGCACTTATAATTACGAAATCTGCGTTGATACGCGAGTAAAGATATAGCAGTACTCACCGGAACCACCGAATAATGACGCCCCTCTATTTCACAATTAAAACTTCCATACTGTGTGCTGCGCTATTGGGTACTCGCGGGCAGGAACGTAGCTACAAACGAAGGCATCGAAAATGCAAGCCGGTTAGATGAATTGAACGGGCGCGCCAGGGGTCAGAAAACGAGGGCGACCGAGGGACAGCGAGAGGCAGAGGCCACAGCAAATTGTGCGTCCCGTGCAGAATGTGACAGCGAAATTTCTCCCGAGCACGGCGGCCGGTGTTTCGCCGGGGCTTCGAGCGGACTCTCCCGGCGTCGGCATTCGTCTACCGTCGCGCGAAACGGGCAACGCATGCCGGACACAATCAGCCCCGCGGATTCAATTAAAGGCGGCTTGGGCCCTAATTGCGCCGGACGTCGAGAGTCCTCTGTCGAAGACCGAAGCCCCAGACGCGTGGAGGCGAGGCCGGTATACCAGCGAAGCCCGGTGGAGAGCGTCTGCTGCTCGGTCTATTGTGTCTCTCGCATCCTCGGGCAGAAAATCGGGACGCTCGCATTAGGGACGGCGCCGATTTGGGAGTTCAGGGTTCCTGGCAAACAGTTTTTTGTTTGTTTTGTTTTGTTTAATTGTTATTTCTGGAAACTATTAGAACTGCGACGGTGAGCTGAGAGGACAACGAGCACGGTCGGTGTTCACGGAAACAGCTTACTCAACAGTAGGGGCATTCAGAAATTACGTGAGACTACTTTCGGGGAAGACGCCTCCGCGAGTCATCTTTTGTCGAAGTTCATTGGAAAATTTCAGGAATAGCAACCATAGTCACTGACAACTTAATAAACGCCGGGCGTGGCTCATTGTGTTTCCTGCATCATGATTGGTTCTTCGGCGCCCTTATCGGCTGATGTCGCAATCTCATGGGCTGAAGAGCAACAATGAGATGCTCAGCACTCGCCACACCCTCCGTTTTTTAAGTTGTCACAGACTATGGAGAAGATCACTGCGCAATAACTTGACACTAGCTGGATGAAATGGTGAGCTGCCCGTGACGACTGACCGCAACTTGATGATTATTTTCAGAGTAATCAAAAAGATCATTAGCCACTTCCAAGTTCTGCATGCTGGGGGCAGAGGAGGACTACACTCAGTGCAGCGACAGTCCTTGGTGCAGCAACCTCGCTGATTCAAGTAAACCCCTCGAGAAGCGTTATCCAGCTGGCTTTCGGGTATTTTCTAATAATTACTGCAGAAACCAGAAAGAAATCAAAACAACAAAAAAAATGCGTTGAATTTTTTTTGCAACTCTTCTGATTTATGAATGTCACGCGAACACCAGCCGAATTGTTCACTAAAGTAAGTGACCATAAGTGATAAAAGAGTGTAATTTTCTCTCTCAATCTCAAACTTCCGCTTACTCAGCGCCTTGACTGTATTAAGTGAAAATAAGTTCAGACAAAGTGAAAATGAAACAAAAAAAACGCCGGTAGTTACGGAATGTGATTCACAGCAAGTGAAGCACCGCTAGTACATCCAGCAATGCTAAAATATCATTACACAAAAAAAGAATATCGGAAGATTTTATACGTGAGAGTTCTATTTGCTTGCTGGACGTAAAACTTTTCTCCTTTTATTTGTCTTTTTTTTTTAGTCTCGTTCTCTTTCTCTCTCTCTCTCTCTCTTTAAGTATACCGATTTCTTTAAATAATGACTTACTTTCCCCGTCTTTCCCTTGCTCGCTGTATTTCCAGTTCACATCCAGGCACCACTTTCCGTTACTTTCTTCTTCGCGGATACGATTTCAAATCCCGCTCCGCGACCACCGGCCAAGCGCGTACAGGACGTCGAAATTTCCGTGTGGGCGTTTTCGATTTCGAAGTAGCTCGTCCTCCTTTATCTGGCGCTCGGCGAAAAGGGACGGCAGCGGTGTACAGTGTCGAGCGGAGCTTCCCGATCGAGTGGTCGCACGGGTGGGGGCAATTGCGACGCGTCCCGCAGACGAGGCCATCCGTCTTCGTTGGTGCGTCGGGCGAGAACCGCGACGCGCCCGGAGCCTCGCCTCGCTCCGGACAAATTGACGCTGTCTTTAAAGCCCGGACAGACGGAGTCGCGGCGCACGGCGTCGCCGGTCGTTCATCCCGCCGACCGAGCGGACAGGAAACGCACGCCCGTTGTTGGCGCCTTGCCGCTGCCCGCTAATGGAATTGTCAAGGAAGACTGGAAGCGACGCGCTGCTCTTGCCTCGGCGTCGGTCGCCGGACGCTTTGCGGATGCGACGCTCGCTAAAAGCGTCCGGCTCTGTCTTCGTGTTCCGCGGGACGAAAAGAAACCGTTAACCGACCGAGAATCGGAGCCTTTTTTTTTTTTCTCCTCTGTTACCTCCTGCCGACCGAATAATATGTCGAGGTCGGGGGAGTGACTCTGGCCCGGGAAAGAAAACGGTAAGGGAGACAGGGACGAGATAGAAACTGGAGAAAAGAGACAAGTATCGATATGTTGCCGGAAAGTTTAGGATGGACGAATAACATTCCTGTACTATCTTGCGCCCCGTACCGGTTTTTCAGAGTCCCAGGGGTGAGGATGATAGACACAACTGTGTAACGAAGCTTTTTAAGCGAGAATGTTTTTAGCTATGGCCGCTCCCGACGACACCTGGGCCCGGTGTATATGGGCTATATATTTGAAACCATTTCTTTTGTCCATTTCCAGTTTTGGGATGAAACGGCAACGGACTTCTTTTGTCTGTCGCGGATAGTTTACGTTTATGCCAAACCTAACGTTGACAACAATGGTGATACGAAGTAAGAGGGAAAAAAAAAGAGAGACATTTTTTTTAGGTATAGGATTTGTTTTATAATTAATATGAGAGCCCGATTGCCGAGTTATGTGCGCCCCGCTGTTCAATAATTACTCGACAATGACGGCGCTAAAAAAAAAAAACGTTTTTTTTTTAAAGGTGTTTTGAGGAGGTTTTTTTTTTTTTTGATCGCCTAAATATGGCGATAACTCACTCTGCGGGCTCTATAGGCATCCGATAAATCCGTAAATCATAACAATCCGCAACTTATTTCCCTATTAAAAAAAGCAATCAAAGATCGCAACACACGGATGTCATCTCCGGTGATGGCGCGGTTCCGACATCCAGGACGACATGTGACCAATGAAAGCGCTACATTTCATCGTGATAGCAAACGCTGTTATCACAAAATGCGTGTGCTTTTGTAGATGAAAAAAGCAAATAAGAGAAGTCGAAAAACGTTACAATTTTTCAAAGAGAGGAAATATAATACTGCAATAATCGTCTAAAAAACAATAAACTATGGGATTTTTTTTTTTTGAGGAGTGATTAAGACAAGATTTTTTTACAAGCAGCGACATTCTTTAAAGCGCTGATTGCGTGGTGGTGCAGGTTTAGGGAAGCCAATCGCGGCGCACAGCAAAAGACTGAACTGAACGACACCCTTTCATTCCAGCGGAATGTGCTTTGCCATTTGTATCGGTTGTCGTTACTTGTAAAAAAGAAGTATCGGGGGACTTTACTAGGAAACACCTGGTCGATAACAAGGACACAGAGTGAATATGAGTACAGCGTCAGCATTCTCGTGGTGCTCTTGTTCTCAGTGATTGAACACGACTTCGAACCGAATGCTGACGCAGCCACCGTGTCTAATTTCTGCCTTGCGCTCGCCTCCGGCATGTGGCGTAGGAAATAAAAGAAAATGTCCTGGAGGTGTGGCGCTCCGTCGACGACAGTCGGTCGAGCATGGGACCATCTACGTCATCCTAGTTGCAAAATAAAAGTTGAGTCAGACAAGTTAGGCGCAACAATCGTGACATGGTAGTTTGACGGTGAAAATAGCTGCTGCGACAGAATGTGAACGTATACAAAAAAACGCTTTTAAATGCTCCGTCAGTCGGCCCCCTTTTTTTCCCCCGGATGCAATATTTTGTAGTGACTGAGAGTACAATGTGCGACATTTATTATGTCCGAGAAATGGGCCCTGGGACACTGGAAAACCTTACTCCGATAATACTATACGCTTCCGCGGGCCAAAATATCAGTGCAACAAGAATCAGAAGAGAAAAATTGAAGTCTACCTTTCACGAGGCTCTAGTTTAGTGGATACGCGATATGGTATACGCGCGAATAATCGTGAACGTTTCATCTAGGTGCTTTAATGCGATGTTTCGTGTCATTTTCAATTAATAAACTTACACGCCATATAAAAGTAAAGTTTCGCCGCTAAAATGCTCCACAATAGTCTCGGAAGAAAACAAAATGCAGAGATTTCGCTGAATAACTGCTTGGCACCTGCTGCGTGGCTCACTTCCGGTAAAATCCAACTTTTTCCGTACGCTCAAAGCATACCCTGGCACACATACCGACATGCAACACAGAGATAACAAACACGATGCGGGAGAGCTGGCGAACTTTCAACATCTTGACAACTCGAAACTTGGGAACAACAAAACGTCCAACATACACCTGCCAGTGCATAGTTGCGCGACTTCTTTGTCACTGTTTTTGTTCCCAAGTCTTGGGTGTTGCAAGATCCGGTGCAACACAGCACGATTGCTAACACGTACAACCTCAGCAATGGAGCGCCTAAACATTCCAGCAAAACAATCCTAACTAATACCAATAAACTGAACTAAAACACAACAAGATAATGCAATCAATGAATTGCTTCGCCGATGCCATCTCCGATCTGAGCTGCATCACGTAGCGACAGGCAGGAAGGTTCGAAGCCGGCCAGACCCAGTGGGATGCCTCGCGGTCTCCAAGATGAAGAAAAATGGCGCGGTTTCTGTAGACACGGGCCACAGGTTGGGGACTCATCTTTGCGATCCATCTGATTCTAAGACAAACGCAAAGGGAAGGGGAGGAAGCTCCGGGAGGGGGACGAGGTCTGCAGCCCCGAAGACTCGTCTCCGTGGCGCCCACCCACGGAGCCGGGGTCGGAGTCGCCTCGTTCCCGCTCCTCGGGGTCCGGCGGATTAAGAGCTCCGAGACGCTCGGGATGTGCGCGTGGCGCGACGCTATTTATTCCGAGTAGCGACACCCGACTGTTTGGGGGAGGGGAGCAGAGAAGAAAAAGCGAGTCCAATTTGGGGAGCAGGATATATTAGAGTTTTGCAGAGGCGCGGGGCTCAAAAAAAGAGTTTAAGAGCTCAGCAGAAGCGGTGCGTCCAAAGCGGTGGGAAATCGGAAGAGTCTGGCGTCTTGAATAAAGCGGAAAACCACGCTGTGCTATTAAGGTATCGTATATTCGGTCGAGCGTTTACAAATGACGCTGCCAGACGTTATCCAGAAAATCCTTGAGTATGACTTGTGTTGTTCGCGAAAGCGATTGTAAGAAAAATTTTAATCGTTAACAAAAACAAAAATTTGGAGGTGTGTCACGGAGGTCAGACACGAGCTTAACGGCCTGACATAAGAAACAGATGCCTAATTATCATAAAGTCTAAGCAGCCCTGTCATAGAGAAATATAGTACTACGTAAAGAGTGGCCACTCAAGCCGTTTCGCGGCCCAGGAGTTAGGGACTCTACTGGCCGTTAGTAGGCACAAAGGGGCCACTTAGTTTGAACATTTGTCAAATATATAATATTAATAAATAACTTCATTGTATAGATTAAACTTTTAAAATTATTATGAACTTTGAAAACTTTCAAAAACGACTTCAACAGCTGTGGCTATGGCTACGGCACGACGGTGGGCTTTGGAGTCGTGGACTCGACGGAGGGCGGATACTTCGGCTGCTTGGTCTGTGTTTCTTGCCTCGTTGTAAGTTGAGTTGGTTCCGCGGCTTGCTGTCTCGTGCGGGTTTCTAGTCATTCTTCCGTTGCGGTCATGGTATACGGTATATGTAAGAAGTATTGTGACTGTAGTTTCTTTGTTGACGGACATTTGCATTCGGTCACTGAATTTAGAAGCCACTGTGCAAGTCATATGTGCAAGCACCTTTCAGCACATGGTCATATATGTGCAAGCGCCTTTCATGGAACTTGGACGGTAATTTTTTTAAATGCCCTTCATCATATTGCATTTGTCGCTGTAAGTCTCGCTGTAATACAGTACTTTTTTCCAGTGTACAACTGTTGACGCGTTATTCATACATTTTGCCTGTGTATTGTTATTTTTGTAATGCATGAATAACATGCATCAGTTCTTGTCTTCAGAGTTGACGTTTGTTTTGCTTGTCATAGTTACAAAAATAAATACTTTTGTGTGTCAATCCCTGGTGTCGTCCCATGTCGTCCCTTCAAGAGAGTTAGCCCAAATGTGAAAATATCCTTTTCGGTGTGCGGTCAGTTTGAATTATATGTAGGGCTGGATGACTTTTCTTCTGCAGTACAATTAAGGTATGCTTACAAAACAATTCTATTTTAAACAAAAACCATGCTAGTTACAATAACACTGACTCGTTAAACTAGAGGGCGCATGCTACAGCCCGATACAAAAATACCGCCAGAATTTGCCTTGAATCCATTCATTCATCTGGCCAGCGGTTACTGCGTGTATCCATCCATTCAACACTCAACTAGGGACTATACTGGCCGTTGGGTGCGCTCGCTGACGCTGAATTGGGCCGCTGGGGCCTATGGAAGTGTCCGCTCTTTACGTAGTACTATATTTCTCTATGGCCCTGTCGTGTTGATTAAAAAGTTAAAGACGTCTACAAATCTCTGCAACGCGAAATTAGAGCGCAGCTCTTGAGGACGAGGAGGGGAGGGTGTCCCTCCTTCTCGTCCGTACCCTCTCCTCCTCCTCTTCCTCCATTCCCTCGTCTCCCCTCTCCTCTCAATGCAGTTTCCCCGCTAAATTTAGCGGGGAAAATGACGTCACATGACTTGGTGTCACGGCACCTGTGAACAAATTAAGTTTCTTCGCTAGAATTTAGCGAGAAAATGGACGTCACGTGACCTCAACACGAATTCAATTCCCCGCTAAATCTAGCAAAGGAACTGAATTTCCCCTCAAGATTTAGCGGGGAACTGAACGGGCGTTGAGGTCACGTGACGTCAATATTACCGCTATATTTAGCGCGGTTACGCCAACACCGACGCCGACGCCGACGCTGCGAAACACGGAATTGGGCGCCTAAGAGCTGCGCTCTAAAAAGAAACTGAAATCGGCCTCTATCCTTCATAATCGTTTCTATAGCGGTGTACTGTTCCCTCCAATAACGTCTTTATTTGAATATTGGAAACTTTTTGATAGAATTAAATCATTTTTATTATGTAGTTATAATTAATATCTTTTTTTGTCAAATATAATACATTGTTTTTTGTTTTTTTTTATGGAAGGAAGAATAATATGTTTGGGAGGTCTTTTCCGCTGCGCGTGAAATGGCGTCGTACGCCCGGTGTTTCCACAGCGATGTATTCCACACGTGGACGAGCCCACGTCAACAGTCTTAGCTCGCCACAGAACCCATCAACCCCTCCCACGCGTATAGCCGGAGCCGAGTAACGGCCCCATCGGTATTCATCGAGTACGCCACACGCCACTGTCTTCGGTCGACGTCGAGCGAACCACGCCGTCTCGGCGCCCCTTTTTCCGCCGCCTGTCCCCCGATCCCGCACCGTCTCCGACAGTCGGAGGTACCTCGAGTCAGCCACACCGCAGCCGACAATTGGGACGGACAGCCGCCCCTACGGACCCGTCGCGGCGCTTGGCATCCCGTCGCGGCCACCGCAGCACCAGAGAAACGCGCCGCGCAGTCCATTGATCGCCGGAGAGCCCTTCTATCCTCCCACCATGAAAGCGAAAGGAGGCCAAATACGAAATCAATACAGACAGGCGCTCGTTTAGGTGCGCCTCCCCGCATCCAAGCACGTTTTTCGGCAGTGTTGCACTCTCACCGCCACGACGAGTTAGCGGCGTTCTCTAGACGCCTGGGCTCGGGGTTAGCACTCCGGCGCCGCTCGGACCGGTTGAGCGCCGCGCCCAGTTACCTTCCCATATAGCACCGACTCGGCTTCGCCGTAACAGATGGACCGAAGGGGAAAGGCACACCCGTATAACTTTGAGTATACGCAGTGCCACGGATCATTGCAACCGCTTGACTATACTCCGTTTCTTGATATCACCGCCTCAACCATTCACGCAAAAAAAAAAAAAGAAACCGCATGATTGTGTTGCATTTATTGTGCTTGATTCGTTTTAGCAGGGATGGCGGAACGCGTGCTGATTCTTTTATTTTACTTTCGTTTTAGTTTGTATGTTGCTTTTCTCTTCTATTTGTCTCAGCTTGCTGCCAGTGCCGGCGGTATAACGCCTTACTTTTTGCCGGCAACGTGGTAAAGGACTCGTTACTTTTACTCAAAAAAGCAGTAACAGGTAACGACTTGCATTACTTATTTCAAGTAACGGGGACCGTAGTAACGTTGCTCGTTACTTCTTCCTAAAACTTAAAAAAATTTACGCTTCAATTAGGCGACAAGTTGTATAAATTTCTTAAATTTCTGAGTACTTCGCGTTTTTCTTTGCGTTTTTTTTGGTGAGTATTTAGGGAAAACCGTAAAAAAGATATAAAGTAATTATGCTGATTTTCTAAAAAAACAAAATGTTTCTTGAAACATGGCTCCTAGGCTTACCTGTACCGCCTAAACAGCAAACCGCGTTAATTCACATGTAAAAAAAAGTAACGCAAAAGTAATTTCCTACCGGCAATGGTAACGGTAACGCGTTCCTTTTATTTTGAGGCAACTTAGGTCGGTAACGCGCTCCTTTTATTTGCAAGTAACAAGTAACTATTTCGTTACTTTTTTTTCCGGTAACGCCTTTAACACTGTTTGCTGCTGACCATGATAGGGGGCCCGAGGGCTTTTCAACCTGTACACTACAGCTTTTTTAGGGGCGAAGCTCCTTAGGGGCTAGCCATGTCCGTGTGTCCGTCCGCCGTAGGCCGGCGTCGGGCGCTCGTGCTTCTGCTCGTGAGATCACGTGCTCACGAGCACGTGAGCACATGCTCACGTGCTCGTGTAGCGCAAAAAGAAAATGGGAAAAAAAAGATGAAAAAAAATTATGAAAAAAGAAAAAGAAGAAAAACAAGAGTAGGGGGTTCCGAGATTTAAAAAAAGAAAAAGAAGAAAACCACACATTCTCCTACTGCCATGAATGAAAAGGACCGAAAAGCTCGGCATGCAGCGCCTCAGCGTCTACGTAGACAGCAAGCTGCTCCGGAGACCAGGGCGCGAGAAGCTGCTGCACAGCGTCAAAAACGCCAAGCGGACCCGGAGTTGAGAGCTCGGGAAGCGGCGGCAAAGCGTCAACGCCGACAGCGAGCAGCAATACCTGTGACCAAAATCAGTATCATCAGCACCACCCGAGCTTCGCCCCAATCAACATCATTCACCACGTGGAGATGCGGTCATTTTTTTCTTTCGGTTCTCCATAATAATCGATGGAAAATGGTTATTATTGTTATTATTATTATTATTATTAAAACAACGGCGAGCGTCGTGACAATGCACTTTTGGCGCTGCTTGATTGGCTCTATTGAATCGTAGCGTTAGCAGCAGTCAGACAGTAGAGAGGTTTAGGGAAAGTTTTTGCACATCCGATACGGTACGCTGGGCCCTCCGGTACGAACTGCGCATGTGCGAGTCTCCTGCGGTAGCATATACGCAGTTTGTACAGAAGGGCCCTTCGTACCGTTTCGTATGTGCAAAAACGGTTTCCTAAAACTCTCTAATAGGGGACTTTTAGCAAACCATTAGCGTGTTTCACGTACCTCACTACCGGAACCTTTGAAGCATGCTTTTAAGCGCGCGCCCGGGTGATACCGTGACCGCGGGGCGCGCGCTTAAAAGCGTGCTTGACAGGCTCTGGTAGTCCCGTACGCAGAACACTCTAAAGCCCGGTTCACACAGTTGCGTTTGACTGCGTTTGACTGCGTTGCGGAGAGAACCGAAAGCGAGTCACCGGCACATATGTGCTTCGCATGGAGCACGGAATCCAATTCAAGGAATCATCTTGGCACGCGATATAAGCAGCAGGGATGTCCTGGTTTCTCGCTGCCGCAACGCAGTCAAACGCAGTCAAACGCAACTGTCTGAACCAGGCTTAACGGTTTGCTAAAAGTCCCTACCGAAACGGAGCACATGCCCAACCGGCAGTGGCGATATGAAATGACGTGACACTTTCTCGGTAGCCGATTGGTTCGATTAGTTGGAGAACCAAGTGACGCGACGCAGTCGAGACGCGTAGTTGGCTCCGTCCAGCCCGTACAGGCCTTCGCTTCGGTCCGATGCGAGAGCAGAAGCGGAGTCTAGCCGGCGGTGGCGGAAGCCGTGCTCTTTGCCGGCGCTGCCGGCGCACGCCCTCGCCGGTTATCCATCTACATTAACGGTAATTTGGGGCCATAGGCGTCCTCCTTTTCGGGGGCTCCTCCTCGGCGGACGGGTATCGACTGGCCGACCGGCGCGGCCGGGGGCTCCTCCTGGGGGCCTCCTTGGCCCTAATGCGCCCACTGAGCGCCCATCAGAGATTCGATACTTCCTGTCCGGACGGAGCTCGGCAACCGGCAACCCAGCAGCCGCTGATCTGATCCTGTCTAGCTCTGGCCAGGAATATGGGCGGCCAAGACGGATAGATTTACGGGCGATCTTCCGGATGGATGTGGGGAAGTTCGTTGTTCATAGCTGCGGTCGCGCTACTAAAACATCCTGCGGACACAGTCTGAGGTCTTCCTTGTATGACGGTGATATTGGTCATGCAGAAAACTGTCTGTAAACATGTTTGAAGCATGCATGTGTATAGCAAACGAATGCTTCGAACATGCATGCATGAGGCGCGTGCGCAGAGAGGTCTGTCATCGTGGCTGCAGCGAACATTGTGTCTTTAGTGTGATGGATGGGCAGTGTATAGCTGCGCCTTCATTGGTGTTGCGCGTCAACGGAGAAGATGGACAGCCCATAACAGACGACAACACGGTCAAGTGTGCATCGCGACTGCACTCGGGATAGCTTGCTCGAGTCAATTAGCTTTGAACGGAAGGAATATTCATGTACTGCCATCTTCCATGCGCGACTTTTCTAGGGTACATTGAGTCAAGTATAGTGTGGACGTTCAGGCTTTAGTTCGGAAACCACAGAAAACCAAACAGCATACACTAACACACGAACAAAGCGGACAAGATGAGGGCAAACAAAATTTAAAAAAAAAGTAATTTGTATAGGCGATTTTTGAGAAATCAACGCCACCTCGTGGCTAAAACTTTAATCTGCCAGTTTTGTCGGGCGGATCAAATATTCGCAGCTCCTGGCAATTTAAGCACGAAGCCGCGGACAGCAGATTCGAAAGACACGCGATCGCCAAGAGTTAAACCTATAAACTCTAACCATGCATCTAATCTTCTTCATGAGCAAGCCACGTCACTCCGCTATACCCAGAAAACGACAACAAAAAGGCCCTCCCGAAACGGGAAACCGGGTATTAATTAGCCAGGCTCTGTGGGACTAGAAAAATAAAAATAAAAAATAAACAACTTTCAAACTAACTGATTACAGCTAACCCTGTAGGTCGATTGAATTCTCAAACCAAAGCTTAGTCCCAGTTTTCCGATTGCGACGCAAACCGATCGCAATCGGGAAGAAATGAAAGACAAAGAAAAAAAAGGGGGGGGGAACAGCGTTCCTGTTGAAACTAATCACGGAGGATTCCCTTTGTGTTTGGAGGTTCCAGCGCACGAGAATACTCGTAAGCGAAACTTGGTTCAATGAGCCGGGGAGAAAGAGAAGGCGAGATGGAAATCGATATCGAATGAGGTCGTGCGTTGATGAACCCCGGAACTCATCAGTGCCCGAAAAGCGAACGCTGGGCCTGAGCTCTGGGAACGGATAAGATATCTGTTGTGTGCGACATCGCAGGTTCGTTCCTCGTCCAGCTCTATTTACTTGGGCTGACTCGACTGCGCTGTACTGGACTCCGGTGATGGGCTGAACCAAGGCCGCATTGCAAGGGAAAAGTGACAATTTTTCATAGAGCCGACCTACTCATTTTAGAAATTGCAACTCCGTTTCGGGCGTGCTTATACGGATGGATGGATGGATGGATGAATACGGCTGAGCCCTTTGGAGCGGGCGGTAGCTTACGCCACTTAGCCATACACGTTTATAAATCAATACAATACACGTTGGCAGCGACGTGTGCGGCAAGAAATTCTAATTTGCGGCATCGATTTTTTTCTTGACTTCTTCACTTGCAATCGATTTGTGATGCGGGGTGTAGAAATTAGCATGCACGACAGAAGTGGGAAGATATTTATTTAGAAGGACACACGTTTAACAGGACTGAATACTGATGAATTGATACCTCATTCAGAGAAAAGTGGAATGATAACGAAAACAAATATCCACTATATAAAGAAAGAAATTTAAAATAAGTATTTATATAGGTATGTACAAATAACGTACGACAGCCAAGAAAAGTATAATTTAAAAGGAGAGTCCCACCTAACTTAAAAGTTTGTACAGTAATTTGAGATCTTGAAGTTTAAGACAGCGGGAAGTCGCAAAGGGTTTCCAATGTGTCTCCGTTGTATCTGATGGCGTTTTGACCCTTTGAAACGTCGTCTCTACGTTAGATGAGTTGTGCCTTTAAAGTGTTACCCTTTAATAGCTACATTGTATACCTTAGATGGTAAAAGGGGCACTGGCACCCCAAAGTCGGTATTATTTTTACTGCCTTAAGGGGATAAAAATGGTGTCATATAACAAAGAAACAAAAAATGCAACGCATATATATATATATAAGTGACAAAGGCCGGACTCCGGCCGAAACGTCGAAGAATAAATCGTCCGTTGTTGCTGTTTTCACCGAAGGTTTTTTCTTCCCAGATATATATATATATATATATATATATATATATATATATATATATATATATATATATATATATATATATATATATATACTGGAGGGTGCGCCTTTTAAAGAAAGCGCGCCCTCACTCACTACAACCCCTCTTTGCGATGTTTTTTAATTTTTATTACGTGCCGTGACGTGATTGATTTATAAACATTGATGTTGCAAAAGTTGAATTTTTATAATTTTTTAACGGCGTGCATGAAACAGATTTTGTACAAATGTGGCTCCGTCGTGACGGCAACACGTCGACGTCGTCTCCTGTCCTCTCTTTGCCGTCTTTGCTCTGATCTATCAGAAATGGCGACGCCCGATGTTTGTTCCGCAAGCGAGCGCGATGTTGGCGACGGCTCGGAAGATCAGTTGTCGTTTCCGATACCAGACGACCTTTCGGACTTTGAGAAGAAATTAGGCAAACGTTTGCAGAGGTTGGGTTTTAATTTTCTGAGTCCGTACGAGGATGCCTGAGAAAACGCCGTCTAGTCGTCGGTACTTTCGCCTGCTTCAGACTCATATCAAAGGCGCCTCGGCAACACAGACTTGTAAGGTCACGTTGCATGCATACCGAGCAGTTGTCTAGCAGGAATCGCTTCAGACCACGCCTTTGATCACCGCTTCGTTCTTTGGAAGCTTGTGAAGGGGTGCACTTTCGGATGTGCCGGTGCTGGGACAGTCCTTGTAGCAGCACCGGCAAGACGCTAGCCCCTCGGGTCGCTCACATCAAAGTCCGCTGCGCTTTGTCTACCAGCTTCACAGCTTTTTACGGCAAGTCGCAGCATATCGCCGCGTGGTAGATGATGATGATGAGTGGGCGAAGCTCGGAGTGAATCGTCGGTAAACCAGCGATTCTTCCGTTAATTCGCCCACTCATCGCCATGTAAAGACGTGAGAAACACTGTGTGTGTGTGTATACAAACCACAATCTATCACACACACCACAGCTATGGCCGAACGAAACGTCTAGAAAGTCTCGCTTAAACCGCGCGTCGGCACCTTCGGGCTGAGCTCGCCTGATGCGTTTTGCAGACGCCTCACGAGCTCTCGCTGCATCGGGGTCTGCCTGCCGATACGCGCGCTTTCTTGCCGCTTCCCGTTCCCTGACGTTCTGCAGATCCTCTTGGCGCCGCTGCCGCTGCCGCTTCGGCTTCCCGCTCTCGTACGGCCGGATCTTGGCGACGCTGCCGTGCCGCTTCGGCTTCCACTCTCGTACGGCCGGATCTTGGCGGCGTCGCCGAGCAGACTGACGACGCGATTCGGCTTCCCGCTCTCGCACGGCCGGATCTTGGCGGCGTCGACGCGCAGCCTGACGACATGCTTCGGCCTCTCGCTCTCGCACGGCTGGATTCTGTCTGCGAGCGCGCGCTGCCGCCGCCTTGCGCGCTCTCCGCTCCGCAACATGAGCTAAGCGCCATCTGTCATCTCTACATAAAGTTAATTCCGGAACACGCCATCTCTTGAGCCATTCATAAACTAAACCTCGAAGTGGCTACATACCCACAACTAGGAGGGACAGACCCACGCCTTAAGGAGCTTCGCCCCTAAAAGTCACAGCATATCCACGTGGTGAATGATGATGAGTGGGCGAAGCTCCGGAGTGAATCGTCGGTAAACCAGCGATTCTTCCGTTAATTCGCCCACTCATCGCCATGTAAAGACGTAGAGAAACACTGTGTGTGTGTGTATACAAACCACAATCTATCACACACACCACAGCTATGGCCGAACGAAACGTCTAGAAAGTCTCGCTTAAACCGCGCGTCGGCACCTTCGGGCTGGGCTCGCCTGATGCGTTTTGCAGACGCCTCACGAGCTCTCGCTGCATCGGGGTCTGCCTGCCGATACGCGCGCTTTCTTGCCGCTTCCCGTTCCCTGACGTTCTGCAGATCCTCTTGGCGCCGCTGCCGTGCCGCTTCGGCTTCCCGCTCTCGTACGGCCGGATCTTGGCGACGCTGCCGTGCCGCTTCGGCTTCCCACTCTCGTACGGCCGGATCTTGGCGGCGTCGCCGAGCAGACTGACGACGCGATTCGGCTTCCCGCTCTCGCACGGCCGGATCTTGGCGGCGTCGACGCGCAGCCTGACGACATGCTTCGGCCTCTCGCTCTCGCACGGCTGGATTCTGTCTGCGAGCGCGCGCTGCCGCCGCCTTGCGCGCTCTCCGCTCCGCAACATGAGCTAAGCGCCATCTGTCATCTCTACATAAAGTTAATTCCGGAACACGCCATCTCTTGAGCCATTCATAAACTAAACCTCGAAGTGGCTACATACCCACAACTAGGAGGGACAGACCCACGCCTTAAGGAGCTTCGCGCCCCTAAAAAAGTGCTTAGGAACGCCTGAGCAGAACAGTTCCAAGTTGCAACTGACGCGTCGTCTGCTTACGCAAGCATTTGAAGATAAACGTTCGGCAGCCCTCTGTCTGGTTAGGAAGACATGAAGCGAAAAATAGGGACTCTAACCAAAAATTTAATAAACATTTACCCGACGTTTCGGGACCAGCTCGGTCCCTTGCTCACGGGTGAGTGACGAAAAGAGAAAAGAACACGCGTCGCTAAATGCACATACGGATGTAGGGGGCTTTGCTCACGTCACGCAGTCCCGAGACGTAGCTGCTGGGCAGGGAGCCCGAAGAACGATTCACGTTGCCCTTTGTGTGCTGGATAAACCAAGACTCAACGAAGAGCCGCTTTCGCCAATTCCTCTCCAAGGCCAGCACGGTGCTTCGCTCGAAGTCGACTGTGTGGCCGGCTGCTTCTGCGTGCTCCGCGAGGGCGCTTGTCTCCACGTCTTTCTTCCGGACATCATATTTGTGTCGCGTAAGCCTCTCTGCGAAGTTCTTACTCTCCCCAACGTATGAGGCCGGGCAATCTTTGCATGGTATGCGGTAGACCGAAGCCTTGGGCCCTTTCTTTGGGGGCCGATCCTTCGGGAGGGGAGGCGATGACCGATTGTCGACACGGGCTTATGAGTCACCGCAATCCCGTAGCGACCGAGGACGCGGGAAAGGGCCTCGCTGGTGCGGCTAATGTAGGGGACACAGACGCGATCGGAAGGGGACTGCTGCGCCCTAGGGATGGATGCCTTGATTTCTCGAGTATCCGAAGAATAAACCGTTTAGGGTAGCCGTTCTTGCGGAGATCCGATGTTACGACCTTGATTTCCTCCTGGAGGCTTTTCTTTGTGGAGCAGGTGGCGAAGGCGCGCCTGAAGAGTGCAGAGGCCACCGACGCTTTATGACATCGGGTGTGGTGGGAATCAAACCCCAAGTATCTGCCAGTATGGGCTGGCTTCCTGTAAGCATGAAGCTTAGCCCACTGCCACTCCTGGTTACCAGTACATCCAGAAAAGGCCGGCGCGAAGCGAAGCCTGATCGATGACAAAACTTCCGGTTGGACAGTGGCGGATCCAAGGGGGTGGGGGGGGAAGCACGGGGGCGGCCGCCCCCCCCCCCCCATCCCCCTTCTCCGGAGGGCAATTTAACATCAGGTGGACCCCCGGTTGCCCACGAAAGAATGGGAGAATATCATGCTTACAAATTTTCCGCCCCCCCCCCTTCCAAAACGGAGTTCTGGATCCGCCCCTGCGGTTGGAGGGCAGCAGAAAGCAAAAAGGCAAAATATGCTCCGGAGTGTCCAACCACTGTTGACGTCACCAAGGAGCGCACAATCTTGAAATTCGGCTTTCTAATTTGTTTTCTTCTTCAAATTCGTTGTTATTAGGCTTTAAATATGGAGGTTGGCGTGTCTAAGTATTGCGCCTAATCGTTTGGTAAATGAACAAAACTGCTTTTGGGAGTATCAGTGCTTCCCTAATGGGCTTAACGATGTCAATAAACTCCTCTGTCATCGGTGACAAGTTACGAACCCAGTAGTCGCTCTGCCTCGAGCGCACACGCGCAACCACAGCCCGGCGAAAGGAAACAGACGCGTGCTGATGGCGGAGCTTCTAGTGGTTATTAACCTGTCACCGACTCGTAAGTCACCCTCACGTTTTCACGTGAAATGTGCTTCTTTCTACAATAGGCACAAGCAACAAAATTGAAATTCAATATTTCTAAAAACACACGTAAAGCGAATTCTTCTAAAAAAAGTTAACATGACCGTTTTATTATTTGCCGGAAAATCCTGCTTTTTGTCTCGCTAAATATTTAAGGCGGTTCGCATTCTTACCCCGATGTTTCCTCCCAGCCTGCAGTTGTATAAATTTTAGAAAATACCCAACAAAAAGAAGTTCTCGCGAACTATTTGCGAAACAAAAAAGGGCTATTCCTCTTTTCCTGTCGCCAAAAGAACACCGTTGCATCCGGAATACTAGGTCGGGAAAAAAAGAAGAAAAAAGAAAGGCTCCGTGGGACTGTTCTTCAACACGATTGGAATCGGGCATGGAAGCGAGGCAGGCACTGCACTCCAAGCACATCGTTGTTGGAAACTATTGGAACGCGGCGAAGTAAATA
Organism: Ixodes ricinus; assembly: GCA_037355805.1. Taxonomy (NCBI): domain Eukaryota; kingdom Metazoa; phylum Arthropoda; class Arachnida; order Ixodida; family Ixodidae; genus Ixodes; species Ixodes ricinus. The sequence goes on from JAZHYW010038149.1 coordinate 42,652, forward strand.
GAACATAAGCTGCAGGAAAAACGCGCCGCGGGGCACCAGTATGCTTCCTTAGGTTGAAAGAAAAAAAAAGAAAGCGGACCGTTTATTTAAAATATTGTTTTATTGTTTTTGTCTCCCGCTGACTGAGAACCATCAAATACGTCGGTTCTGTTCGAAGCCATTTTTCAATTCACGAAGCAGAGACGTCGAGCGACAAAACAGCCACAGACGCATTTTAACAACAAACAATAAAAAAAAAAGTGGGGGACTACACAAAGACGACTGAAAGAATGAAATTTAGTTATAACGCGAAAACATTCCCGTGGTACACGCTATTTCGAGGATTCAATACTTGGTCCGACACGAAACCGAACGACACGACCGCAATCCTCTTTCCCTTTCTTTTTCTGCCTTCTTTTTCCTATATTAAGAAAACAGACAACAACAAAACATCGACGCTGCTCAGAAGGCGAGTTTGCATTATACGGCGCCATTTTTCAGAGCACGCGCGTGTAACTTGCGGCGTACTCGTGTCAAGCGAAAGAAAAATACCAACGCACCCACATGAGCACGACATCCAGGCGAGCAAAGCTAGCGGCAATGTCCGATAGCCTACATACAACATGCAAGGTCCGCTCCGGTCCACGGCCGATCAGCGAACATCTCTTCCCCTTCAGGCGACAGGCTTCCCGAAAAGGGAGTCCAATCTACGCCCATAAATTTCGATTCCCCAACCGCGGCGTCCAAGGAGGCGACCTAATGCTCGCCGACGCCTGTTCGGACGCGCGCTGCAACCAACGCCTGCCCAAAAAGCGCCTGGAGATTTTTGACGCAGAAGGCTGCCCATTTGTTCCGAACATGTTTTGTATTTTTTTCTTTTCTTCTCGTTTCGCCTTTTTTTAGGCCGGGCAGCCTCGTTTAGGTCCGAAGACTCCGGAGGGGTCGGAGCCTCGGGCTGCAACCCGCTGTGCTAACGCCCGACGTTGGTGGGAGCCTGGTTTGCTCTTCGCGCAGTCCAGCGTGGTATATACGCCCAGCGAGCCGCGGGCAGAGTATGGGCCATGATTGAAGCCAAACAGCGAGGCTCGAGATATACCCGAAAAAAAAAAAAAGGTGGTTACGTCAAATACACCTTGTTTGCTTGTTCTTCACTTGATTGTCAACAACTAGCCAGGAAAAAAAGCTGTTTATAAACAGCTTGTTTTCCGCAGAGCGCAGTAAGCACAGTATGCACTGTGTTACTGTGCACAGAGGCATAAGCATAGTAGTACTATTATTATTATTATTATTATTTTTATTATTATTATATCCATTTACTTATAGCTCCAAAACGTGACACTGTCGTAAGTATACTTACCACAGTGTCACGTTTGAAGCTATAAGTAAATAATAATAACAATAATAAATTTATTCAGTAGCGCAGGTATAGCCAGTTGAGCGTCGGGTCCGATCAAAGCCATCAGGGACTTTGGACCAGACCCTTACTGGAAAATACAAGGAAGTTCGCACGGAATAACATCATGTGCGAAAAAAGAACAAGCAAATAACATACAGATACTGACTTGACAGGATAATAATAATAATAATAATAATAATAATAATAATAATTTCTGTCTTTTTCTGTTTGTGAGTATACTCACAAACAGAAAGAATAAGGTAATGCGACAATTATAAGGTCCATTGTTTTTTTCGACTAGTTTTTTTTTTTAATACAAAATGTTTTTTGTTGCAGCTTACAGGAACATGCTTTCTCTGTTCGTCTAAGGAGGATAACCCACTGAGGATTATCCTCGACTCACTATGAGATAATCCGTCGTAATGAGGAGCTTTGCAGGGCAAACGCCTAGCAGGCAAATCAAAAATACAACCAAGACTGCACTGGGGCAAAAAGGTTACGCAATGAAAGAAGTAAAAAAGACAGAATTAAGCGCGAAATTCGACCCATTTTTATATTGACCCCGATACAGCTGGTGGCGGATGCAAGTTGAACACAAATATTCGTCCGGTTTGTGAAGTCACAGAAAGACCGTCCTTTGCCACCTTGCACACAAGCCAATGAAGAGAATGGCGAGCTTCCCACTCCTAAGTTGAAAAAAAAGACTAACGCTCACTTAGCTGCAAAGATTATGGGCATCGACATCAGAAAGGTTCAAGTCAAGGCTAGGTGTCGCCAGGGTATAGACAATTCTATCCATCTATCCAGTCGACAAACGTATTGATCCACTTTGTTCAAAAGACGAAGCTTAATCAAATACCATAGAAGATGCCGCTAAATCAACCGGGAACAACCTCCTGCCTTTTTTTTTTTACTCGTTTATTTCTTATTTAAGTTCCACTTCTCCTTCTCGATGTGTAAAGTAGTCATTCCGCAAATCCCTGCGGCAAGACTCTCTTCACCTTTTGAATAACTTCCCTCTCTCCCTCTCCGTTCTCTAAAAGAAATCACGACGTCCGGGATTGCAACACACGTGTTCGCTCCCCAAACCCTCGAACTGCGGTGCACTCCCCTACGCATCTGCCGACAACTAAAAAGAACTGAGTCACATATAGTGCTCTTCCGCATATATCGTGGAGCGCAGCTGCCTCCCACTAAGGTGATGCGGATTGACCCCGCCCCATATCGCTATTATTTAAATTCTTCGCTTCGAGAAGGCTCGCGGGCCGCACGGCGTTTCTCCCCGCTGCAGCCTACAGGTAAGCTGCGGCGATTTGGTGATGTCCCTAAGCGCAGGACGTGAGCGTCCTTTCTCCGTCCTCGCGCACGGGCGTCGTTCTCGGCGCCGCCAACGCATTAGCGCGCGCGGGCAGAATGGGCCATTGCGAGCGCGCGACGGGCTTTACGGCGAGAATCCAGGGCTCGCCGGCTCCAATGGTCCGGAGGCAAGGGCACGACCCGAGGCTTAGGCCAAAGCGCCTTCCGCCTTGTCCTCCTAAGGAGCGCGGAAGGAGGAAGACGCTTCCGCCCTGGGCCGCCCCTTCCTTCTCTCCCTCCTCATTCTTCGGACTTCCGGAGCCCGCGCAGCGCTGATGCGAACTTGGTGTGTGCGTGCGGGTGTCTCCCGATGAAAAGGCGCGGACATCAATGGGGCAGCCCTCTGCGTGTCGCTCCCGTGCCCGAGACCCGCGCGCGTGCAATGGGTAATGGCCGACGACGCTTTACCGCACTCGAGATTGAGGTAATTCAAATAGTCCCGGTTAAGCCTCGCCTGCGTGTGTGTGTGTGTGTGTATGTGTGTGTTTATGTTTCTCGTTTGGAATGAGACGCTTTTGACGCGACTCCCGGGGTCTGGGGTCAGCGTGTGATGTGGGTGAAAGGGTTGGGCCCAGAGCTTTGCGGAGATTATGCGTGGAAGAGAGTGAAGACGGTAAGGCTTCGGTCTTAAGGCGATGACGTTTAGAAGCGGAAAGAGGCAAGAAGCAAAGAGGAAGATATTATTCAGAATGATGAAGCTCTGAGAGGCGCTGAGTTTATTTTAAAAGACCCCCTAAAAGAAAGAAAAGGTTTTTTTAAACAGTTTGGCTGGGACACGCGTGTCAAAAATGAATTTTACCCCCCCCCCCAAAAAAAAAAAAAAAAAAGAAAGAAATTAGAGCAATGTTGACGGCGAGAGATTTATTTGAAATTCTGGAGCGCAAAGTCCATGACGTCACGGAACGGTCATTCGCTCTTTCGACCTCAACGAGATGGTCATCCGCTCTTTCCACCTCAACGTGAAGGCGAAGCCGATCCACCTCTCCTCCACGCGCCCGAAATGCCCAGAGAGCAAACAAGTGGAGAGGAGGTGACTACCGACTAAATCGCGTCTCGCACCGTCAATATTGCTCTAATTTTTTTTTTCGCGGAAAATTAATTTTTAGATTTACGTGTCCCAATTAAACTGTTAAAAAGCATTTTTATTTTTTTATTTTTAGGGGTTCTTTAATACATTAAATGTAGATGACCAAAAAATTTAAATCGTAAAATGCGCACTTAAAAAGAAAAGGAAAAAGTATTTTTGGAATAAATGAGTAGAGTACTCGAAGAAACACCAGGAATAATAGCGAAAGCATAATTTCTGAAACCGTCGGCGTTAGAGGGAATGGTTGACTTTGTAATGTTGGATAGCATTGCCAGAATAACTAAAATTGGTGCTCCTATACCGTATCATCAAACACTTTTCAAGAACAAATACTAATACTACACTTTTTCCTTTCGTTTGTTACGCTTTTTTTTTTTAGGAACACATTTTAACCTTTAACCTTTTAACCATGGTTTAATACATTTCGTTGATATTTGACAACCTCCCTGTGCACATTATCCGCGTCTTGGTTATTCCTTGGGTCGAGGTATTAAAAATAGCTTATAACGTGTTTTTCTTCTATGAGTTAGCATTAGAACGTTTATTTTCACGAAAACCCGTTGGTGTAAGTGCGCCCGTTTGCCAGCCCATGCATGTCGTCGCGAGGGGAGTGGGGTGGTGATGAGGTATTTGCAGATTCAATGTCTCACCACGGCCGCGGGAAAAAGGGAGAGGGTGACGCGCTGCTGACGTCAGCGCTTCGGACCAATACGAGCGTCGCACAGCTGGCGCGGAGCCAGGGACGAGCAGGCGCCGCGCCGCTTTGGAATGCGGCGCAAAACTGTGAATAGTTGCTTCAGTAACTATACACTATACGATTGGTTCTCAACCATCGATGTTTCACGGACCCCTTGTGGATCAACGGAGATGGTGGAGGACCCCGTTTGGGGTGAGAAGAGAGGAAAGGTATAGGTTAAATATAATAATGATTTAATAATGCCATACACACGAGAAAACTCACCCGAAAACTGAAACATTTCATCTCGACCTGAAAAAAGACAACTTTTATTGCCGGGCTTGACTGATCAGGCAGGGCTTCGCGGACCCCTAGAAGGCCTTCGCGGACCCGCATTTGAGAACCACTGCACTATACCTAACAAGATCTGTCTAGAGTTGCAAAGGTGACGGGCATGAGCGCAGAGTTTGGAGCGTTGCCGTGACCTCACTGAAACGAGACATGCTGCAATCACGCCGGATAACGTGTTTATATATATGCCTCGAAAGTTGCATAATTTCTTAATTGTGACGCGATTATTTAACGAGCTTTACGACTGCGTTGTTGTGTCCGTGTTAATCGCCTTAGTATTTCTTTTTAGCTCTTTCTTCGTTTACTTTATACACTCTAAAAAATGCATGCGCATCAACTTACCCGCAAAACACTCAACGAGCCAATCTCTGCCATCTACAATATCAGCTCAGCGAATGATGAGGCGGAACATCCCTTTAGACTTAAAAATGAAGACTGCATGATGCCACAGCGCAGACTTAATTTTGAGGTCTAAACAAATGTTCCGCCTCATCATTCGACTGAGCTGATTTCGTAGAACGCAGATGATTGGCTCTTCGAGATGTTTTAGTTGTAAGTAGACGCGCAGCCATTTCTTAGAGTGTACCTATGGTCTATTAACGACGTCCGCGAACTACAATGGGCGCTTCTCTAGCTATCATCATCATCGTTTGTGACGTCACGGGTAGGACAGACTGGGACAGCCCGCGCAAATCTTAGATTCCTCGGCTCGTCAGCTCGCTTCCTGTTATGTTTGGGTAACGAGCGGCAAAGCTTGTTTCACGCTTTGTGTTTATTTGGTGAAGTGATATTTGTAGAAGCACATTGTTTAAAACCGTGGCACATGTAGTCATGCTAACAAACGTTTCTGGCACTGAGGCGTCGAAGCGCTGGGATGTTGGCATGCTGTTCTCTACCCCAGTACGAAGTGATGGATGATGAAAATAAAATAGACAGCTTTTTATTAGAACAGCTACCACGGTAAATATGGTGTATTTTTTATTGTGATTCGGACCAAATAAAACAGAGAAAGGAATCCCTCATCAACTTGAAAATTGGAAAGCGAAATTCGAGAACCTCTCGCGTGTGTAGTAAACACATCAGTGAAAGCGACTCCGTGTATCCTTTTGGTTCCAATGTGTTTTCTGAGTTCTGGTCTCTTGTTAGTTTCAAGTTGATTCTGTTTTAAATTTGTAAACCAGTACACAAACATTTCCCCAAAATCACTGGCAGGAAGAAGCGGTTGCTGCCTTTTGAAGTCATTTCAATTAAATCCCGCTTCCTCGCCCGGTCAACGCGAAACGTGCGAGACCTTCTCGCGATCGAAGTTTTAAATCTAATAAGTCGGTAACATTTTAGCGCCCCCTCCCCCAAAAGAAAAAAAGAAGAAAAGAAAAGGGGCATACTCCTGTTATAAATTACCACCATTTGTATATTTGATTTTGCGGACTCAAATGCACATAATGCGTAACGCGCTTCTCAGCGAGCGATATTAAACTTGCAAACAATGTTTAGTAAAAATTAGCTAGAACAAATTACTCAATCGTCTAAATTTTCCGGGCCGTGTCCGACAATTTAAGAATTTATAAAAATTTCTGCTTTTCTTTGAATCAGAAGTCGCGATGTGACAAACTTTTTTGTCACGTGTTCGATGTGGGAGGAGCTAAGCTGACGAGAATTTGCTCGTCAGCAACTGTCGAGTCACACTTGTATTGAAGCATCGGTCTCGGCAAGCTAAATCTACCTAAAATAAGTCTGCGGTGCTTTGCAACTCAACCGTGCGCGAATGCATAGCTAAGACATTCCGTAATTTACTCTGGTGATAGCAAATCCTTTTTCTACAACAACCGCCTCCACAGACTGGAAAAAAAGAAAAAAAGAATCGGAGAGGCTGTGAATTGCCCTCATGCACGCCGCGCAAGCTGTAATGTGAAGTTCAAGGCTTCGTTTTGAACATTTTAATGATTTGTTTTTATAATAAAAGCAACTTTGAGGCGCTGTTATTCATTAGAAAGATCACTCATAAAAACGACACACACGTTTATTTCATAAATAACCCGTTCTTAATCGGGATAGCTGCGAACTTACATAGCCACTCCGTGCTTTGACATAGCCCGTCGTCTGTTCGCATCCCACCAACTCCGCCACAGAGGAGGGCGCCCGCGAGGTGGCGCCACCAAAAGAACATCTCGTCGCCAATACTTCCGCTTTCGACGTGAACGGCCTTTGCAGTGGCGTGGCCTGTGTTTGTCTCTTCCCCACCGTGTGGTGTCCGTACAAAAAAAGCAAATGGCTGCTTCACTATCCTAATTGCCCATATACAGCAGACCCACTATAGTTCCCCGCACTTCGATAGACATTTGCAAGACCAAATAAACCCCTTTTAATAGATCTGAGCGGCCCAACCCTTTTGCTTTCTCCACCATCTAATGCTCGTAATGTGTTTGAGGCCAATAACTGTAAACAAAAAAAAATAACAAGGCGCTTTTAGGAGGTCTCAAGACCAATTGATAGGATGGTTGTTTAGACAGCGTGGAGCCTAGTCTCGTTCGAAATGGTGTCATTTGTCACTGCAGCTAGTACAGGGGTAATTTGTCTACTGCAACTCGATTACAAACCCGCAAAGTCATTAATGCGCATCATGCAGCCGTGATCAGACGAATGTAGGTTGGTAAAAAGCCCGTTTATATCAAAGTTGAAAGCGGAAGTTGCTGAAGTCTTTGCTTGATGTCTCCATCGCTGGCAGTGCTGAGATAACCACTAAATTGTTGTAATAATAAAGGTATCTAATTGCTAAAAAAATATAGGTAAACTAAGGCATTTCTGTAGAAATGTACAAACAAACGTTTTTGAATAAAGAAAAAGAAAACATTACACTTTAAAATGGTACGTTACTTGACTGTGGCGAAACAGACGAGTGATTATTAAATATTAAAAGACGTTCTTGGGTGGCGGAGAACGCAAGCAAACATGATCCTGTCCAGCATGGCTATATGCGTGGTATAAGCACGTCGGATCATATACGTATTCGCCCATTTCGATTACGTCGGCAAGACAGTTTCAAACCACTTTCCACTGCTGCCGTGCGTGGTTGATCTGACTTGTCTCATATGGTTTCTATCGCCGTGAAGTTCGTCTTGAACGCACAACTGTATTGGCAATACGGAGGAGTACCAGCAAAAAGATATCCGTCGTCAACTACCGACAGCTATTGAAACGTAAGACGTATGCGCCAGGCCCCGTACGCAATGCAACTGCTCAGCTGCCCAGCTGGAATTGCGGTGTTACGCCGACAAGAATGCCGAATTACAAATGAAACGGCAAGACGCTGTAACAGAATAAGTTACGCGTTTCTTGATCCGCCGGTACTACGAACAATCGGAATTAACGTCAGCCACCGATCCTCCGAACGCGCGCAGAGAGATCACTTTGTACACCAGACGGTTCTTTCGGTGGATCGGTGGACAGCTTTCTGGCTGCTACGAACTGCTGCGGAATTCGGGCCAGCGTCGGCTCGGGATCAACAGGTGATGGTGATGAGGGGCAGGTCTGGTCTGTTTACCTGCGCTGATCGGCACAAGTGCCGGCCTGTAAGGGCACTGTATGTCGCCGCCGATCTGATCAATGAGGTCGGGCGTGCTCTGCCGGGTATGACCATTGCCCATTGCCAACTGGCTTAATACCCATTTCTTTGCCGGATCTACATGCTCGCCATTCGGATTATTAAACTGTGCCGGTATGAGAATGCGATGGCGAGAACCAATGATAATTTCATTCAGAATCAGTTGATATCTATCCTGACACGAAATGACCGGCAGCAGGCACCAGCATATCACCGCCAGTAACACAAAGGACATAGCGCAGCGTGTCGTCACTCAGAGTTCATGAGCGGCACGCCAGCAGTAAAGCAAGGGAAATTACGAATGACAGCATAGTCTGGGGTAACATGGCAATTAACTGCGCTCGTCGCTCCGCATCGCAGCTCCAGTGTAATACCTGCAAATTTGCACCACATCTTCACTGAGCTGAATTCAGTCTGCGATATCATGCCCATTCTCCTTTATACACAAAGTCTTACCATTAAGAATAGTTTGATTACGTTCAATGATGTATCGTAATGAGAGCACAATGACAGCAATAAAATACTTATATCGACAATGGCAACTGTAGTGAGCCAAAGCCTATCGGTCGGGTATACGAAGGAATAAGACGAGTGTCAGGTTTTCTGCCTAAATTCTGAGGAACAGCACGTCATTCCCTTTTCCTTTCCTCCTTCAAAGACTTTTTTGTTGCCTCGAATGACGGATGAAGCATTCAATTCTCAAGCACCAGCACTATCAGAAATTGTATCCGAAAGAGCGTCACGCTGCCCGCAATTCACAATCCCAACAAGCGTCGTTTTTACCGCATTGATGATGAGAAGAGGGCGAAAGACGGATCAAAATTTCAAACAGGAAGAAAAAGGAAAGACGCCGAGCACCGCCACGCCGAATAGAGCGCAGTCAGGTACCCTCCCGGTCTTCCCCATGCTCGCCATCTTCTTCCTCCCCTTCCCTCCTCTTCTCCTCTCCATCTCCTCCTTCCTTCCGTTCTCCTCCTCCTCTTCACTCTCTTCCACTATCTTCCTCCTCTCTCTCCTTTCTCGTGTGACTCCTCGTGATGTCATCAGCGTGAATCGTCGACGTCTCGCCGTTATTGTAACTCACTGGCGAATTTATGCCGCCGCACGTCAATCGTGACCACTCCGCGACGTCACGCGTGACATTACGGGAAACGCGGGTTACGCGTCGATGGCGATACGACGACGTTAGCCTGGGCCGGAACAAAGCCTAAGATTCGCGCCTAAAAAGTGACGTTCAGGGATTTTCAACGCGTCATGACACTGGTCTACGCCAGATTGCACTGGCGCACGACGTACAGCGCAACAATTACTGTTACCGCATCACGCCGTAGCGATTACATCGAGCAAGCGTAATAACGACGTCTACAGACGTTTATTAACACGCCAGATTGAATATCGACCTTCCCGTTCATCGAGATGCCGTCATCGACGTTCTTCATCTTATCGACAGTCATGCTGGGAGTAGCCTCTAAAGGGCAATAGCCCCACCCTGCCAGGGTAAAGAGTGCAGCGAATCTGAATAAAGAAGAAATAAAACTGAAGACACAGAAGTGTCGATGCCAAATGCCAAAGGTCGAGATATTTTCACAACAAAATTTTCAGCCGTTCCGTATTGGTATGCGGGACGAAAAATAATGGATTAACCATCATTTTTACTTCCTTTCGCAAACATACTCAGTGGCAGTGAGAGATCGATATTTGAACAGCACAGAAAATTATGTCGAGATACTGGCGCCCTGTGCAGACAGAGGAACAGCAGAGAGGATTGACTTCAGAACTTGCATTTTAGAGCTCACATTTGTGGTACCGAGAGCAAGCAAGTCAACTTTACCTAACACGATCTCACGGGACTGAAAGTGTCATAGAACGTTGCCAGAACAAACAAATACTGCATCACTACTGTTAGTGTGCGGAAGTCGGTTTACTACTTTTTTATGCTCATTGCCGATGCAAATGATCCCCGTTTGTGTTTCGGTTGATTAACACTACCACGAGCAGGCTATAACAGACTTCTGAAACGAATAATGAGTTGTTTCCTTTCGAGAAATTATTCCGCACCTGTACCGTCTACTTTGCTTCTACATAAGCAGACAAACACACTGCGTGCATTGGACACTTTTTCGTGCTCCGTTCAAATTTCCTTTAAATATTATTATTCATTATTGTTTTAATAATACTGTTTCAACTGTTCTAAACAATAGCCTGTTATAAGGATTCATCATTTGCTGAACTAGTATTAAACATAATACAAACATAAAAAAGAAAGGAGAGATGATATCGTCTGCCTATCTGATCTTCCATGAGCGCCTCTCCGTAATTGTAGGCTTTATTTCACACTATTTTTCAAATTTCTATTATATATTTCAGGTTTCATTCAGAGCTGTTCAGATTTTCATCGTATTTTAACTATATTCACAATAGTTTAAAAATAGATTTGCACTCGCATATCTAAATTGTCTGTTTCAGTTATCTGACTCAGTACCGCCACAAACGCTGTTTTTTTCTGTATCCTAGAAATGTTGTCCAGTTCAAGTGCATAGACCGAGCGATATCGTCTGCGCCAGACGCCATATCATCATTAGGAGAGTCATTATCGGCCAGAATCTTCGATGTCCTCATCAGCGGTTATAGGTCGCCTAGCCACGAAGCGCGTGATCCATCCTCGCCGAACGCCGACGTCACATCGTTCCGGCATAGAAGAACCGGGATCTCCCGCTGCCGAACGCCGACTGTCCTCGCCTGTGCCGTAGCCTTTAGCGCGTCATCATAAGATGGTCTGGCATATCCTGGCGGCACTTCGGCGTCTATGGCGCCCGCCCTGCGCGTTAACATACGCCACGCCATAAGACATTGAGCACGGTTTGCCATAAGACGCGGGTACTCACTATGTTGCTGCTGCATTTGCGACACTGGCGGCGTATATACCGCAAAAAGCCGGGATCGCCGCTGTTCCATGAGATTGAGGTTTCAGGGCACGTTATAGCGTTCTCTGCCAGCCATAGCGCAGGAAGGATCATCGTCTGCCAAAATACACGCCCAAATCGGCGATGTTCGTCTTCGCCGACTCTCCACAAGGAACACCGACTTCCACGGATCAGTTCAAAATCACAATCTTCGACGGCGCCATAAGAGAGACCATAGTACCCACATCAGCACGATAAATCCTGCCAATGGCGGTAATAAAGGCCACTCCATCTTCCACGGACGGTCGGTTACGCTGATTGCGGCAATGATCGAGAACTGCACTTGCGTCACCTTCTTCGGGTCGTCATCGCCAGAATACCTCTTCCAACGAGGTCGTCCACCCTGACGACCAGACCACGATAAACGAGAACGATACTCTCTCCCGGCAAGCGATAATGTTGCGCCTGACCGATTTGATGGCGGAAGTAACATGAACTTGATGAGCCCACAAATGCGCGCTGCCGCCAGCGACAGAAGTTCTGTCGTGAATGAAGAGCGCGCGCGCAGCCTGAGTGACCACGGCGCGCGCATGAACAGCGCTTAATCTGGCATCGTTTACCCTGTTTCACGGGCGAGTGAGCATGTGATTATCTGTCACAAATGCATTAATAGTCACGCTATTGTCGTTGATATCGTGATTAACGCGAGTCCTTCGCGAGGCGCGACTTCGCTGAAGGACTGACGGTTTCAATATATTCGCACCAGCCGATGGTTACCGGCAGCGTACTGATGCAATGTTTTGTCAGAGGCCTTCCTCGCGCGGTTTCAATGAGTATTGCTCACGCCTGCTTACGCCCGCACACTATATCAAACATTTTGCCTGTGTCGAATGAATGCGATACTGCTCTGCACAAATTATATCGTCAAGAATGACGTTCCTGGTCATTCGATACGGACGCAAAGCATGTTGGGACGATAACGTTCTACCGCCTGACATTCAGCAGAACACGGTTGTGGTGATGGTGTAACAACATGATCGGCAATTTATTTCAGCGACAACAATATCGCGAATAATGGCAATAACTGCTGCACATTTCAGATATTACGTTTCACGAGAAGAAAGCGTGAAGGCATTTCATTGCCCGCGAAGCAAAATGATAAACGACGTAATTGCTGTTCCTCACAAACGCAAAGAAGAAATGCAATATTCTTGTTGCACGAAATAAAGGCCAAAGAGAGCCAGAATACTTACCCTGCACATTTACCTATTTCCTTATCATTTATCTCCTTCCTGCTGTCACTACCGGGCCCGTTTCCGACATTAATGACCGTACTTTACTTCGCCGATTTGACAGCTGCCGACTCCATGAACATATCGCCTACGTGATCCCCTCCAGGCCTTCACGCTCAGATTTCGTTTATAGCGCAACTGTTCAAGGCTGCGATGAACGACACCTGCGCGGCGTTTTGTTCGCAGGTTCTGCATGGAGTCAGGCTCAGCGTCGCCGGTACGTAGGCACGTACCTGCACTTCGCTCCAAACTCGTCCGCGTCCAGTTCATCGAGTCAGCTCATCGCCCGAGGCATCGGCACGGATGAAGAATACCACATCCGCTTCGCGACGGGTCGCCTGGCCCAGGGCTCACTCAGTTTATATTCAGCGACGCCCGCTGACGAGTTCAAGAAAGAGGGGGTGGGGATACATCTGTGAAGAACTGAACGTGTCGCGAAGCTTGGCACTGGGCCAAGACGAAAAGGTAGGCTACGAAACGGGAAGGTTGTATGCGCATCAGGATGCACGAAACGTTCCGAGGGACTTGCGCGCGAAATGTGGCAGGATGGAAAGCTGCTTCCCTGGTCGCCGACGGCACCCGCGGGAAGAGAAAGAGAGCTTATTGCGAAAAGAGAGTGTCATCGTCGCCATATAGCAGACAGCAATCAATAACCGCGGTCGAGATGCGTTATAGCGGTTTTTATAGCAGAAGATAACGGCGCCGCAATATCGTTTGGTCAAAATTCGGGGAAAGTCACAGGCACGCAGGCCTGCGCGCGCCGCAGGCGAATGCCATACCGCCGACGGTTATATCAGCAGGATCAGAACGCCGGGCGGCCTGCAATTAAGAATTGCGCGTTACCGCCAATCGCCGAGCAAAGAAAAAAACAGTATTGCTGCGCGAAGAAAATCGCGCCTGACAAGAAGGCCCGTTACGGGAGCTGACCGTCAGCAGACACGCGCGTTTCCGCCCGTCTGCCATGCCGTTCGCCAGAGCCGGAATCGATACCCTTGCCCGCCTGCCACGCCGGACCGTACGCAAACGCCACGAGACATCGCAGCGTTCCGTGCAGAAGTTGACGGATCAGACTGGATCGTAACGCTAATCGCAGTCCATTGCGCTGGATAGCAGGCCCACTGAACTCCGGAGAAGTTACCTGCAGAAGGAGTATACCGTTATGCCCGGTTGCTTCGGATGCGGTTGATGTGTATTCAGGCCAACATAGAGCATTACCAAATTTGATAAGCAAAAATCGCTTCATGAAAGGCAGACGCAAATGACGACAATGAGTGATACATGACATAAATGTCGCTGGTACTCTTCGATCAGGCCTACAACAGACGAGCAGCGTCATGCCAGAGAGAAAACAAATTGAGCGCGCAGGAGAGTATTACTGTGCGGTCTGATGATACTACGCGGCAACCTTCAGACACTGCCCGGAGCGCGTTCTCATCCTTGCGACTCGTCAGATGGCCACGCAAAATGACACGGCATTGAGCGAGGCAACATGATGCCACATGCGAGAGACCGCAGATATCGCCAACGCGTATTACCCGTGTCTTGCGGCAGAGTAAGATAAGAAGATATTTTCATCGTATAGGCCTGTTTAAATGAAACACCGCCTCACTTATTCGTTGTCGAAACTGCCATAGCTGTTTTTACTGCTTGTCACATTTGTCTGTTTCATCAACACTGCACTCAACACAAAAAAGTTTAAAGAATGATTTTCAGAAACACCATCGCACTGCTTTTAATGATAAAATCCTGTTTTATTTTATGAAATGAATTGGGAAGTTACATATACTACTCGATCTGCACACATTTGTTTAAAGGCGATTGCGACATCGCTCATTGCATTGCTCAATAATGCAAGATGAAATCCTATTCTATATCGTTATGTTGTTCGCATCATCATACATCTCAATATTCGTTCATACTGTTTAGTTTTATAACAATATCTGAGATTTACCGAAAGATTATCTCTGCAATTTGAATTGGTTTCAGCCTTTATAGTATGAGTGTTTATAATGTCATGAATGTGGATATTTCCCCCGCTTAACTTAGCGGCAGTTCCCTCGCTGTCAGCTAATTTTAAACGGGGAATTTCAAGCAGACAATATTGCGCGCTGTTCTGGAAAAAATTTCAAATTGGTACCGCTACATTCTAGTGCAAATTGGCGGGAAAATTCTCTACTAGCGAAAAATTTTCCAAATTTAAACGTTCTGTGATACGTGCGACGCTATTATGTATTCCCATTGTAACGGGTGCTCCAGAGCCGCGCTCTGCTGATGGTTTCGTTGCGCTAACAATGTCAGAATAAAGAATTTCAATTTATCGATAATATAAGAAAGAAAAAAAAATCCAAGAGGGTTGTAAACAAAATCATAAGCCAACGAACCCTGAAAGGCCTACTTTGTTACCTCCTTAGAGCGCGAGCACTTCAAACATCTTCCGGCATGCAGATCACACCATCAGGTCTCCGCCGCTCACTTAGACGCCAGCAATGCGACGATTGGCGGTGGCGATTGGCGCGGACAGACAAGCTGAAGAGAGAGCGTGACGAGCTGCGAGTCGAGTTGACGACGACAGTCCGGGGAGAAGAGCAGCGAATACGCGACCGAGACATTAAAACAGACCATCCACCAAGGATGGCCCGAGCATTGTTTCAGCGTATAGACGTTTATGTTGCAGGCGTTGCCACTGACCTTCAGTTTGTTTCCATCACACATCATCACGAGCAGGCAGGCTGCACGAGCGACGAAATAATGACATGCCCTTCTCCAGCATAGGCCGGTGGAGCCTGAAACTGCGTCCATTTCATATTTTAAGACTTATATATTGCCGCTATACGAAATTCGGCAAAAAGCACTATAGGCCTTGAGACAACCAGGTTCATCCAGCAGTTCAGAAACAGGCCCGACAGCCGCGCTATCAAGCCCAGACTGGCAGCATCAATGATGTAGTTCCATGATCTAATATTTAAGACCTGTCACTTTGTTGATAGCAGCTGTTATAAATGTTAAAATGAATAGCTTCGCTGCCACGGCTTCAGTTAGCGTAATTTCACCGCTAAAGGAGTTGGGGTTAGAGGAAAGGAAATAAATTGTCACTCTGAAGCCACAAGGCGTCTTTATTGAGCTTGGCTGAACTTACTAGGTTCCAGAGCTGAAAGCCTGATCGGAGCAGGCAGTACGTTGCCACGCGCTGAAAAATGTACCCAATCGCCGGTGATCGTGGCCTGAGTCAACATGTGCCACTGCTCTTCTAACGTCCAGTTTCATCAGGCTTCAATCTGCTCTTTGAATATAAACAAGGCCTAACGAAAGAAAGATATCGCTTTGTCGAGATGAACTGCCGTCACGCTACTTAAATATCGAAATTACAGGTTTGAGTAAGATTGCAACGAAAAAAGAAAACACGCGAAGAAATGAGAAGTGAAACGTTCATTGCTCAACTGGGCGGAATTCACCGCAGGTCAGCGTTTACATGGACGCCAGAATGTCGCTGCGAGCGAAAGGAGGACTAACATCACAGACGGTGAGCGATGAACAGTAAGAGGACGAGAAGATCATCGATCGATCTGAACCGGTACTTTGAGCGAAAATGCGTCGTAAATATCTGAAGGAAGCAGCCGGAGTATGGCGGCGCAAGATCCTTCAGAGGGGATATTCGAGCCCTGTCCGAACGATTCATTACAGATCGGTGCTTTGCTATGCGATTTATTTTTCGGGAGGTCATTTCCGGCGAAAGGATTGCTCGGCCGTCTCGGCCAGCCCGAGCAGCGCCTAGCACCAGTCTCGACACGCCGAGGGCGGCGGTAAGAAAACCGACTTCCGAGCGCGTTTTTCGCTCTGTTTCTTTTTTAATTTACTTCAAAATGAATTTTATCTGAAGTACGCACAACGAAAGAACTTGACAGGACTGTGCCGCCTGAGGCTATAGCCATTTTGCCTGCTTCGTCAGCAGGTTGTTGATTACAAACAAAGCCAGCTATATCGCCTACACTAAGCAAAACAGTCAATAAAGGCATGGGCCAAAGGCGCCGCCTGAAATCCCAGCGCGATTCTGCATTGCATTGTCGCAATGATGCTGTGAAGGCGATATACATTATGTCGTCATCTATCCGTTTTTCTTCACGAATTGTCTCGTCTGAGTTTTGATGAATGAGTACTGTTTCAACTTTTAATAAACATTTTCTCGTATGATGAGACGTTCGTCATCTATATATTATAAAAAAATATCTAAATGTTTTTGGGAAATCGTACTTCGCAAGCCTGATGCAAACGAATCTGAACACCTGATTCGCTGCGGGTATTACCACTTGAAACAACGCGGCGTAATATAGTAGTCGAAACTTCAGCTTTGTTCAGACCGTTGTTTTCGCATGCTGCTCCAGCGGCAAAGCGAGTGAAAATAAGTGTTCGTGCTCAGTTAGCGAGCGAGCGGCGCAGCGAATCGAAGTGTTCTGCCGCCTTCAGCTTGCGGTATCGACAGCGCAGCTAGCCTTCTCGGAGCGAAGTCTGAAATCCAGTCCGCTCGGCCGTAACCGGAGGCAGTAAAGGCGAGTTGTTACTGCCAATCTCGACAGATTAAATGCGGCCTGTTCGCTTATTCCGCGGCCCGTTATTAATCGGTACTCTTCAGTGTATCACCAAAACTTCAACAGAATCGGCAGGGGCATGGGCGATCTCACCGATAGCGTGGTGGGTCACGGCGAGCGCCGCCACTGTCGGCAGGCATCCGCAGGAGAAGAGGTGGCGCCTGCAAGAGCTGTGTTCTGGAAACAGCGGAAACAACGTGAGCGATTCCACGACGTAGCACGGCCTCTTCATATGACTGACTCTGTACTTATCAGAGACATTTACCTGGCTGTACTGATTAAAGTCACGCTCAGAGACGAGAATACCTCTCCGCGGGTGACGCTGCGATGCAACAATTTCAGGCTCTGCGCAGTCAGCCATAAACGGATCCCTGACGTTCCACGACCTATATAAACACGCCTGTTCGTCCCACGGAATAGGTCCCGTACAAAACCAGCAGCTCCCTACGCAATGGCCACGCGATCTGAAGCCGATTGTATATTCACGCGCTGCGGTTACGCGTTAGATACGTTTATCTCGACATAAAGAGGTCAGCATTGCCGCCGCCGCAAGATTACGCCATTCGAATGCCGACAGTATTAACAATTTGCCAGCGCCCATACACGCCTGGTCCACCATGACCGCATCACAACATCGTCATCGGGGTATCCTCACCTGCGCGAGATTGAATGAAAATGACGTCCCGAAATAGCACGAGTCTGTCCAGTGGCGCTCGCGCGCGAGTACCCGAGTCCCATCCAGCGCCGCGCCTGCAGGCGAAAGATCAATAACATCGTTGTCCGCCTTTCGACTAATTTGTTCGTCGTCTCTTTATCTATAGAATTACATACACACGCACGCACGTCATATCGATAAGATGGCGTGTAGCCCTCTCTTTTTCGCGGGTACACCACGCCTGGCAGGTCGAGGTCACGCTCTGCGCACTGATTGTTCGTCGCAATTTTATCGTCTTTGTCGATGTCAAACACGCAAAAGAAAAATCTGACGCGAGTGCAAGCCGGCAATACCGTCTTCATTTTGCTGATTTGCCGCCTCCCCTTTGATCAAAAATCAGAAATTAAGCTGTCTTTCACATCTGTAACATTTAATAATGCAGACCAAAACATAACGCAATTGCGAATCGACGACGGTTCCTTCTACCACCAGACAGATGTTGATTTGTATCTCTTCCTCTAAAATTTTATTATCAAGAGTCGGGAATATCCATGCCGGCTCCTTTTCGTTGCATCTTGCTGGCCACTTCGTTTTGCTGTATATACATCATTGAGACAAAAACACTTCACGAAAGTGCAGGATCATAAATCTCATCTATGACGCAACAATTTTTGTATTGGCAAATAAATTGTCGTCAGTTTCCGAATTCGAGAGTAATGTCCGCCTTTTCACCGTTTCAGATAATAACTTTTTTATATATCATGTTCTTATGGCAATGCAAATTGACTGTCTCATTGTCGGCAGACAATGAATGTGCTATTTACAGTGCATTAAATTATCTATACGCAGTATATTTTTAATATTGAATGTTTATAGGGATTTGATGTCACATGAAGTATACAAGACAAACGCCATCATGGGTAAGTGCAACAACGTGAAAAGGTTAGCTAGAGGCAAGAATAAAGCTCAAGATTGAGGAGAGAACATGCATTGTTTTTTCGGGGATACCATTTATTGGTGACCAGTACTTTCGTATGAAAGATGTCTGAGTCCGTTTCGTCCTTTACATGTTTATTCTTCTTCCATGATCAGTACCAACGCTCTATCTTCCCATTGGACAAGTAAAATTCGCTCAAAACATTTAAAGATTAACTCCTTTTTTGGGGGGGGATGAGTCGCGTACAATGAATACGGATGAAATAAATACATTTTGATTAGTCTTCTGCTTCACATGTCACTGTCATATTCCAGCACATGGAATGTCGGCGGTTTATAGGAGGAAAAGGGTAATGAGTTTTTACCCGCAAAAAATAACCATATATCACTTAAATTTAGATTTTGCCATGCTACGCTTCGGGCAGTCAGGAGACGCGCGTACCGGCTCAAATATCGACACCAGACGATTCGAACGTTTCATCCCACCATTACGCTGCTGAAGGGAAACAAGGTCGCAATGTCCAGACAAAAATACTTGTCAGAGCGCCGCGGCGCAATAAACAAAACACCGTCGCAGTGCAGACAGTTACGAAGAATGAGCACCACGACAGTGCACTCGAGTCGGCAGAAGCCTTCTGTCAGCCCGTTTTCAGAGCAGCCGGGGACAGATTCTCTCAAGGATATAGTCTTCCCTGGGGCCATTTCTTTGGCTGACATTTTTGCTGAAACAAAATAAATAAAATAACGCAGTCACCGTTCAGTTACGTCCAGAGAATGCGCACGCATGTTCTCGAATGCGTGCCCGCACACTGAGCCATTGCCTACAAAAAATTCTAAATTACTACACACACACACACACACACACACACACACACATACACACACACACATACACACACACACACACACACACACACACACACACACACACACACACACACACACACACAAATAATAATAATAATAATACTGTTCGGTTTCACACACAATAAATAATTAATAATAATATACACATACACACACACACACACACACGCGCTATATATATTTATTAAATACCCTTTACGATATATGTTTAAGAAGTAGGAAGGGGATAAGGTAAGAAGGAGTTAAAATTCTGCGCGGTGGCGCTAGAGTGCGCAAGTGCTCGTCGCTTGGGCTCCATACTCAAATTCTTCATTTAGCTCATGGTTCGAATATTTACTGTCATAGCCATAAAATCCGCCTATATCAATGTGCACGCGTCGTTTTTCACGCGCTTCTCGTCTCTGCTGCATGATTCAGAGGCCCTTGGTGGAACAGCAACATTGCTCAAAACATCTGTTACGATTTCTGTGAGAACTATCATCAATCAGAGTTAGCCCTTTCTCTTATATAAATATGAATCGTCAGCAGAAATCCGCTTTTTCGCCTGCCGTAAACCGCCTAAGGCAGCGTACTACACACAACTCCTAAATCTATCAGATGTCGACAAGCTCAGAATAAGGACTAACAGGAATAGCGCAGTGAGGTTTCCAGTGTCGTTAGTCCGTCATTAAACTTCAGTAGCTCGATGCGCACGAGAATAAAAGTAAAAAAGAAGTCATGACCACGACAGCTTCGACAAGCACTGAGCAAAAAATGAAGACAAAGCGACACCGAGCAGAGCCGCTCAAACAATAAATCATAGACTCCGATAGACAAAAAAGAGAACACCGTGCCTTCCCCCCTTTCGTGCGCAAGCGATTACCCGTCACAACCTTTCGCCAGACCTTTGGGTATTGAATAAAACTTTTTCGACAAATAGAAACTTTTCATAGCCTTCTTTAATGCGCCAAGGGCGTTTCAGCCGGCGGAAATCGGCTCGCGACATTAACAGGCACATTACCGCTCATTTGCGACCAGCCTGTAACACCGAGCATTAACGCGCTCACTTGTATCACTGTCAAACGCGCTGAAATAATGCGTAACTAAACATTCAAAAGAGACAGTCAAAATGTACCCAAGACAAGCAGAGGTTGGAAGAATACTTTAACGTCATACCGGTATCCAGGATCGTCGATTCATAATATGAGCGGTGAAATAGCAGTTGTGTCCACCAGCTCCAACACTACTTCAGCTTCTCAAACAATGAATTGTCACACTAGTGTTCAACTCTCATTCTTATTTATCAGCATTACGGTTTTGCAGACTAACATGCGTTATCTGAATATAGTCGAAACTGATTGCCTGGTCTTAAGGAGAAGCCATGTTTCAGAGTCTTCTTATCGTTAGCAATATAATACCATTCATTATTCATTTCATTTCTTTAATTTCCGAGTAATGCCAGGCTGATGCAAACGCGCTCGTAGAAATTCGAAACGTCCCGTTCCTTTGCATGGCAAATTCAACGGAGTTTGCCGGAGTGCGGCAGGGACGTATGCCAGCCTCGGATTTGCTTGCACTTAGGTTTAATTAAAGGCCACATTGGTCAATTTCACGCGAGGAAGACGTGGCCTGTCGTGATGAACAAGGCGCCAGGGTCGCGCCGTCGCTGGAACGCGCGAACAGCGCCACCAAAACGCGCGAGCGTCGCGACCTTCCCCAGAGCAATCGATTGTTTCTTTTTTTTGTCAGGTTACAGGCACTGAAAATTTCGGGCAGAAAGAGGCATCTCCGTAACACTTGGCATTGTGCTTCCCGCACTGTACAACAAACTTCAGAAACAAACGAAAAACGTAGATTCAATTTTTGTCGATGTTTCGGTGCCCATCTCCGAGTAAAGAAATATTTAGCAGGTACCGTAGTAGGAGGACACAATGCACAGATGTTCGATTACATATACAGATTATTATTTGCCATGACAATAGTCTTCTGCGCTGTGCCATCTAGCCATTGTGCGCTGCAGCGTTTGGCTTGTTCGTAGCTCTTCTAGAATGGATTGTGACGTCTCAAGTAAAGACCGAAGGCAGCGCTGGAAAGATGTTTGGTGTCAGGGTTCTGTAGCACAGAGATTACTTAGCTAAAGTTCAGCTGTTTTCAAATTCAAATGTGAGTGTCTGATACGTTTGTCGTTAATGCGTAGTAGTTAATATACTAAAGTGTTGCTCACAAAGAATTACGCTGTGTAGTTCGATTTGGATATCACGTACTAATCCATTTATTGAGAAGTACGCCGATGATGAATTTATAACTGACGAAGATTAGAACACTGATTAAATAGTGCATACTTTAATCAGATCTGCGTAACATGATTATTGATTTCATGCCGTATTTTGACAGCGATCAAAAACTTACATCTTCCTCTCAAGCAATTATATGAGACGATTGCGGCACGTCGGCATACTGACACTACGTCCCGTGCCGTCGAGCCTTCCAGCTGTTTTTTTTCATAATTTCATTATTTGAGCAATGGCCATGCGCGCAAGTTATGCGCGCACACAGAGCGTCTTATACTTCAGTTCTACCTTTTTCTCATCGTGATGCGCAGAACAATGAAACTTACACATGATCACGACCAATCTGCAACAAGAAAAAGAACATTCAGCAGGAAAAGGCAAAGCACACAAAGCGTTTTCGTCCTACTACTCAGACGGTGGAAAGGACACTGTCGGGGGTCACACTGCTTACACATCATAAACACAGTTCGCAAACTACCTGAACGCACCACACGAGACCTTCGAATGTCTCCATGGCAATGAAAGTTTAATGAGAAATTGTCATGCGGCACGAAACTCATATATTAAAAAAACTCAAAAATAAACCAAATTTTAAAAATAAATCGAGCAGTGCGACCCGCAATATACTACGTTTAAGCGTTGTGATGTTTAATGCATATGTATATATATATTCTTGATAGCGACAGTTAAGCCCGATTTACATCGCGCTTTTTTACTGCAGACACGCTTTTTTTTTTGAGCAATTTGAGCGACGTTAAACGCAAAAAGCAAAGTAAAATGCACTGCGTGCATCAAGTTTTGGCGGCGCTTATGGAAGTCGCTGCGGGCATCTTCGAACGCGGACTTTGGAGTTAT
>JAZHYW010038151.1:0-27871 GCA_037355805.1 Ixodes ricinus
ATGCAGTTGCTTGAATATTTTATGCATGGTATAAACTAACACTTCTAACTTTTTATTATTTTTGTTCCGATAGAATAAGCATTTAATTTTAACACAGAAAAGAGCGAAAATTTTTCATCTTGGACATTGATCCTGCTCTATGTTTGGAATTGATGCACATGGGGGGGGGGGGGGCAGATGCCTCTCTTTTAGGCCATATCGATTGCACTAGTCGCCACATTGCAAGGAGGTGTCGAAACACTAAATCCTTTTCCTTTCCTTTTTTTATTACATGTACTGTTCCTTTGGTGCTACCATTAGATTGCAAGTGCTCTCTGTGGCTTTATTTGGAAACACTCTGACAATATAGGTACAAATTTTGCTCCCATGGTACCTCACGGTGGTGTACTGAACCCTTTGTTGTGCTCGGGCTTAGTGCGCCACCGCGAGCGAAGCGAGCAGTCAAAACACCCTGATAACACTCTTTAGTGTTTTCTTTTGCTTCACATTCCAGTGAGAGAGGTGATTACGAAGCTGCAGGCAACTTCATGGTCCCACCCTCATCAAGCCCTCCAGGTAAGCTTTTTCATTTTAAAGTATACACCTTTTCAACGCTTATCACTCAAACACAGAAACTGAGTCTCTGGAGAATGAAAGTATGCACAGCATACAGTATTTCGCAGAGGAGAGCTTTTCTGCATGCTGAGCATTTCACAGCCCAGTAAGGAACGAGGACAGCATGCCGAAGCCTTTTCTCAAAAAACCCATAGTAAAACCCGCACTTAATGGTCCCCTCTCACTCTGCCAGCATCGGACTGCAGCCTGTGTGTTACACCATCACCCAATCCGCAAACAATAAACGTTGCCAATGCCTGTTGTAAGGCATTGTTCACATTTGAATTTGTTCGAATTGGGAGAGCCCTCCAGCACAGCACATAACACAGAAGCACTGCTAAGTTTAGGAGCTGCACAATGTTAACACATATGCATGTACAGAGCCGTCTCAGAGTAGGAATGCTCGTCTTCAGACAATTAACACACATACATGTACAGAGTGTCTGTCTCAGAGAAGGAATGCTCGTCTTCAGACAATCAGGCTCACAAAGCTGTGACTCAATGGTACTAACAGTGCTCACAACCACAACTGCATTTGTTGTGTATACTGCGCATGTAGCAGCAGGTCGCATTGCAAATGTTCCGATCTTGTCTACTTCGGTAGCCGCTTAGGTGGCAATTACAAAGAGAAATATACTGTAAACAACTTAATTTTCACAGGTGCCTATTTTTCTCGAACCTCGTAATTCGAAAAAAAAAATTACAAAAAATGACTTGCACGAAGATGTCACCTCATGGATACGAATATATATCATACCGATCCCAATTGCGAATGTCGGTGCCTGCAACGTAGTGCCAAAACTGGCACTTCGTGAAATTTGCAAGCTGTCGCACCCGCCAAAGTAGTAATTTACAGTAGTGGTTCGTCCAGAATACAGATGTGTTGTTTCTTATCAGTGGCAGTTATTAATGATCATATTTAACCTAATGTTGAATGTACTGTTTATATGCGTGGACTGTACGTGGCGTCATGTCCTTCCTCGCTGGTGGCAGAAGCGTGTCGTTAATGCGGTGTAAGCTGCACTGACTCCTTTCTGCTCACTCACGACCTGCTTGTAGAATAGGTACAGTATAGGCTATGCTCGAGAAAGTTCGGCCACCCAAAAAAAAGGACCAGATTACGTCAGTGCAACCGATGTATTGCTATTTAAGTAGCAGCGCTAGTGGATGCTATAGCGCATGCAGTAGCTTCTATATCTTTATGTGAGCGAGCTGGTGCTTCTCTCTGTGCCCTCCTTTGGATAACAGAAACGACACTACATTCCATTCTATCTGTTGTCTAACATGTTTGCCCTTTTTGTTTTTGTTGTGCTTTCAGATTTCTCACGTCTTATACTAAGAGAGCTTCGCTTTGTAAAGAAGCAACTGAAAACAATAACCAAAAAGCTGTTGGAAAGAGAAGAACCTTGCGAGCCAGCTGAAGAAGCCTGTATTTCACTACCATTGAAAACAGATGCAGATGTTGATGAAATTGAGGAAAAGCTGAAAGCAAGCCAGGAGTTCTGCCTGCAACTGGTAAGATTAAATCAAGTTTCTAGAAAACGCATGTGTTACTCTGTTGCACCTTAAAGGGGCCCTGAAGTCATATCTGAAGGTCATTTTTTTATATCTTATTCTTCAAAAGATATTAGTTATTACATATTTCAAGTTCTGAAATACCAAACCGCCTACTCATCTAAGGGCAATACAAAAGCACACATCTCTCTGGTGTACTGCATTCTCTAGACCAAGGAAGTTCCTAAAATCCACGCAGGTTCTAAACAAAGTTATTATAACTCGTTTTGAAAAGAGCATGATAAGCACACATTCTGAGGATACTCCGTTATATGGCTTCAGGGGAAGCCATCGCCTGCAATTAGACGACAAGCACTCTTCGTCGACCACAAGAAAGATCTCCTGGGAAATAGGCCGTGCAGGATTGTAACTTTGGGTTTGTTAGAATGCTTGGAACGCACAGATTGAGTTATCATCGTAAAAAGACGGTGTCAAAGATGACAGATTGAGTCATCATTGTAAAAAGACTGTGTCAAAGATGACTTCAATGCCCCCTTAAAGGACAACTCCGGTTAGTTTTGAAAATATCGGGATAATAAATGATTATACTTTGGGAAACACTAAAACACGGTTCTACGTCATTTGTTTCCCAGAAAGTTCACTATTTTTATCTCAATCCTTATTAAGCTTAAACCCGAAAGTGAGACCGAAACTTCAATTGCGGCTGCCTATACTGGTTCCGTGTCGTCATCGACTGTTCATACCACGTGGCCATGTGGTCCGAACATCTGCGCCAGCCCGCACGACGGGTTACAAGTGTAGTCTGCTCCACGCAAATCCGACCTCCACCGTCGCTGAGCTCAGATGAAGCAACGAGGAGAGTGCGGGCGCACAAAGGCGCATGCGCGGTCCGGATCCTGTTTTGCTACTGGCGCCACCTAGTACAAAACAAACGAAACAATTATTCTGCGCGATGACGTTTGACTCAGCGTTTGGATGCGCTTTTTCGCCAATCTCATAAACTTTTAAGCGGTATTACGTCGTGATACTTGACGTGTGCTTGTTCTAGATGATACTGAAAAGAACTGCATCGTTTTCTCAACATCAAAAAGTAACCGGAGTTGCCCTTTAAGAGGACTGCAGCAAATGTTATGAGCTATCTGATTCAACCATGCATCAGAAGCACCATCTAACCTTGCTTTCTATGTATTTCTGCCTCTGAAGGTGATAACCTGGTTAGGTGGTAGTGTGCTTTGCTTTGCCAGCTTGGACATGGCTTATGGCTTCATATAAAAGACACGCAAGGTTTCTGGTTTTCAATATTAACATAAAACCACTGCAAAATCTACCCTGAATATGATTAATGCAGAGCATTGGAGTCCCTACTACCAAAAATTTTGCACTGGCGTCCGTCTGTTGCTTGGTGTGTTGAGGAGGAGAGAAGGTAGTGCCGAGAAGCGGCGGCGCAGAGCGGTAGAGTACTGGCACAGCGGCATGAAAGTTGGTGAGCTGGGAGAGGCTGGCGCATGTGCGGTGCCGTGCTGTGCATGCGTACGACACAGCTAAACGGCGGCGGCTTGCTCAAACACCATGGCTGCTGATGCAACTGCTAAGCGTCACTAACAATTTTCACAGTATGAAGAAAGTGTAATCGATTGAACATAAAATTTTCAGATCAGTTTCACAGCACTTGCGTAGGAACGTTTACATAGTACAAGACTCTGTAGATTGTTTCACACTTCAACAAGAATCTGCACAGGGATTTCAGCTTTTTGATGAAGCAGAACTGAGTTGTTTGTTAAAGACTGTGCTGTCCTGTTTTTTTTATGTAATTGTTCTCCTATTTTGTGTTTTAGTTTTGTCTACTCAGAATAGATAGATACCAATAACTTCAGCTTTAGTATCATAGTGATAGTATAAGTATGAATTCAATATGCCGAACATTGTAAGGAATAAATTTCGGAATCAATGGTATCTAGATAAAATATGTTATATAACTAAGGTTCTGCATTTTCGGGGCTTACTTTTGCACGAAATCGGAGGGTGCTTTTCGATGTCTCGTTTTAACCACAAATTATAGAGTTTTTCGGAGCTTTTTTCTTTTTTTTTATGCGACTCAAATTCCAAGTTTTTCAGGGTTTTTGGTGAAGGAAACAAAGGTAGAAAACAACATTTGCCAATTTAAGTAAATCAGCCTTCTCGTAGGTGAGATGTGTTCGACCATTGCGGTAGGAAGGCTATCTTGATTTTCTGATAAGGGGCCTTGTGTAATCTCATATATTAAGCATAACTGGGACTGTTCTTAGTGTGTGTTTTATGACCTTCACGCTATTATCACCAGTTAGGCCTTGTGTGATGCTTAGGAGCAAAAGTTGAAACTGAAAAAGAAGAGATACATAAAACGTTTCTGGAGAGCGAAAGTTTCAAGACAGGATGGTTTTGTACAACTTGCTGTTCCGTAATTTGTTTTTCAGGTGAATCCGAACCGGCAAATTTCGTGCCGGCGGATGATTATCACACTTTATCGGATTTATCTGAAAACACAAAAGCCTACACTTAACCCACATTGTTCTTTTGCAGGCCCGGCAGCTTGCTGGTATTGGGGGCAGCACCCCTCGTACTGCCACTGCTCGCATCCTTGCAAAGTTGTTTGAAGACTCACAGGGGCAGAAATATAGCCTCTATGGACAGAAGGGGAAGCGTGTGTTTGCTACAATGGAGTTGTTCAGTGTGCTTCAGAGTGAGTTTAAAGTTTTTTTTCTATATTACGCTAATGGTATTATTATGGATATTGGTTTTCTGCAGCAAAGATAAGGCTCCAATTGTCCTCCTCTTCTAAACTGACCCTCTGAGTGTCCTTTCCTGAACTGTGTGGCAAGCCCTTTTTATTCCGGGCTGTCCTGGTTGATAGACACCTTGCAACATACAGTTCGTGCTTTCCACTCTTTTGCACTTTCTCCTTGCACCTTGCCATTGTGGCGAGGTGAAAAGAGGAGGTGCAAAACAGTGGAAAACACAACTGTGTCTACCAACCAGGAAAACAGGAATTTTAAGTACCTGGAAAGGTCAGGGAAGAGGTCAGAGAGTCAGTCTGATGAAGCGACCAGTGGAAGTGGCATGGATGTATGCAACAAAGCCTGACGGTGCATATGCTCAGCTGTGCTGAGTGCCCAGTACATCATCAGGCTGTGCGAGCCACCACTCACAACGGGAAGTGTTGCTGTAACTCCGCCATCGAGCATGCCCAGTTGTTGGTTCATTGTACCGTGAATTTCTGTCGAGAAAGTACTTTTCTTCATTGGGACTGGGTGAACCCTATCCCGTGTTTTGTTATCAAAGATTGCGGAGACATTCTGGCTCCTATCTTACAGCATATTTTTAACTTATCTTTTAAGGCTTGTATTTTTCCGCGGCAATGGAAAGAAGTAATTATAGTGCCAATATTTAAAGCAGGTGACGCTTGCCTTGTCAATAACTACCGACCCGGTTCCCTTTTGTGCTCTTTCTCGAAGGTTTTTGAAATCATTGTTCATGGGTGGCTTTTTATTTCTGCCAAAAGATAAATCATGACCAGCATGGATTTCTTCAGGGAGATCAGTCAAAACTAACCTCTGCAATTCTTTAATTACTCATCCCCTGTGGTTTTTAACCAAGGGCAAGTAGATACTATCTACTTCGATATGTCCAAGGTTTTCGACACTGTAAATCATGTTCTATTATTGTCAAAAAACTTCGCTTGTATGGCCTATGTCCAAAATATCTTGCCTGGTTTAAGTCGTACCTTTCTTCACGCAAGAATTCTGTTCGGATTTCGAATACATTATCCCATCAATTTTCCTCAACTTCAGGAGGGCCACAGGGCTCAAACCTGGGGCCTCTCCTTTTTTTAGTTTTCATAAATGATATTGTTTTCTCCGTTAAATATGCTAAGATTTTATTGTTTTCTGATGACATGAAGCTATATTCATCAGTTCGTGACACTGGGGGACTGTTCATTATTGCAACAAGATATAAATAGCGTGTCAAGGTGGTGCTCATCTAATAATTTGTTTTTCAATCCACAAAAGACGAAAATTATTTCATTGTCCACAAAGCGCGATCAGGTTGGTTTTCAATACACACTACCGTGTGTAACGGTCATACAGAGTGTTTCTACTGTGCGTTACCTTGGCGTTGTTGTTGATAGCCGGCTCACTTTTAAAGAACAAGTCACTTCGATAGTGGGTGCTTCCCTACGTACACTGGGGCTAATTTCACGAATAACGCATAATTTTTTAGCTTTACATGTTTGATCCATTTATTTTGTTCCTTGGTTCGTTCATGACTTGAATGTCTTCTAGTCAGAGCAACGAAATTGAGCGAGTTCAGAAGCGCCTGGTGCGAACAGCTTATGACAGATACTTTCAACATTGTTAATATAATTATGAATCACTTGTGAACTATTTCGGCTTAAAACGTACCATTCGTGATGTGCATTTTTACATAAAGTAACTTCTGGCCGGACTGATAGCAATCACTCTTATCATCTGTGAACTTTCACGTACCGACGCGAAGTAGTAGAGTGATTTTACCATTTTACCCTAATACCCCATATGATTCCTCACCCATGTCTAGAATTACGCACTTGTATAATAAACTTCATGATGCGGATCTGAACATATATGCACATACATAATTTCTTATCAATGCTAAAAAGATTGTAACCTCTATATATACTTTGTTTGTTTTTTAGTGCTGGGCTTTGTTTCGTAGCCTTTATATATATATTTGTTTGTTTTTTAATGCTGGGCTTTGTTTCGCTTTTAGCATGCCATATACTCATTCTACAGACCTCTGATGTTCCTGTATTTTGTTTGCTCACTTAGCTGCGTTTTTAAGGTGACGATTACTTTTGTTCATGTTGCTGTGTTTTCTGTTCGTTTGTTTTTTAGTGTGAAGCTAATTTTTTGTTTATAGTGTACCAATAAGAAGGCCTTTGCAGCTGTTTTTGGACACTAGCACAAAATAAAGTATTATTATTATTATTATTTCTGGAAATGTGCCGCTCCAAATAATTAAAACAACCCTCACTGTAAAACATGCCAACAGCAACATGACAAGAAATTTCAATAAATTGTATTAAATTGTAAATCGTCTTCATGTATTATACAGGGTGTCAACTAATCTGGAAAACCTGGGATTGTCAGGGAATTTTGAACCATATGGAAAAGTCAAGGAAATTTTAGTAAAGAGCTAAATCAGGGAAAATGACACATGGAAGTGGTATGGCGGTGTGCAACGAAACCCAACTTGGTCGTGCAGCAGCGTGTCTGCACTGAGTAATGTTGCCAGAAATGTCACTAGGCAGATCAAGCAACCATCCATTAAAAGGGAAGAGCCACTCGGGCTCCATAATTTAGCAACTATGGCGAGCATAGGACCAATAGCAGGTCAGAGTTCTTCGGTCGTAGAAGCACTCCTTCGAGAGAAACACCGGTCAGGGAATTTGAAACAAGTAATTCGGTAGGCACATTCAAGCAAATTCTGATGTTGTGCACTGCACGTCACAGTTAGCACGGACAAGCAATGGGCTGTCTTTTTCTTTGTTTCAATTATGTAACTGATACCTGCCATCAGAATTGCTAGTGTGGGGGAAAGTGCTAATTTTGAGCTCCAGCTTAAAGTAGGGCGCATCAATATTCTGTATGAGCAAAATGCAATGAAAAAGTGCTAATTTCGTGTTCGCACTAGCAGTGTCATGCAGTGTGCATGGGGCAGGCCGGGCAAAATGAATCGGCACAGCCTATGTCGGTAGTCATTAACAAAAGGGTGACATATCATTTAATCTGGTCAGAACACTCATATATTCACCCATGTCTATTTGTAGTGGTGGTAGGCATTCATATCTCCCGTGATCATTGCACCAGGATAACGCACTTGGTTATGATTTTCATATTTTCCCCATTTACAGAAGCAGTCAGACTGATAAAAGGCCTGAGTGGTGCAACGCTTGAAGAAATTGAAGCAGGAGCCAAGGGTTGGCTGAAGAACTGCCCAGCACGCGTAAATAGCGCCACAAAAAGGTATGGTACTTAAGGGAGACGCAGGTCGAAAAGTCGCAATTTTCTGAAAAAATTTCACTTTTTTTTTTTGGTTGCATTGCCGACCTTAGACTATAACCTTTCATTTCTGAAAATATCAAGCTGAAAATCGCACAAGAAAATATCTAAAAATGCGTCCAAGTGAGCAGCGGTGACGCGAGAACCGAGCAAAAGTCGCGAAAATTCGTGTGGTTTGTGTCCTTCTGTCGTGAAAATGACGCGCCACCCGCCCTTTTGCAATCGTGCAGGCGTGTGGCGTCGGCAGTCTCCTCCACGATCCACCGGCAGTTAGTCTCGTATATTCGCAGAGAATAAAGGAAAAACGAGAAAAGTAACTCGTATGCCGAGCGTTTTGAACTTCGCGGCATGCAGCGCGAGGCCGCCATTGGACGGAGGCGCGCTCCCCCGCCGTCCAATGACGGGGGAGCATGCCGCCGTTGGACGGGCAATGAACACCAAGCAAACAGCGGAAGCAAGGGCACACTGTCGCAGCACAGTGAAGAGGGCCCGGAGTGAGGAAACAAACCGCAAGAGCCAGGAGGGACAAAGTTATTGTGCTGGAGGGTTTTAGAAACTTGGCAGTGCATTTTTCCATTGTGGCCATATTTTATGTAAATAGAGTGGCATTTCAATGAATAGAAACTTCACAAACTTTCAAACTTGTTTTTCTCACTTTCATGTTTTTGAAAATTTCACGTTTTCCGGGCAGCCTTTTGTGAACTTGGAGTTAACCTATAGTAACGAAATTTGGTACACATGTTCTTCAAGACATGTAGAGTGCTCATATCTACCTGAAATTGAATTTACTACCAGCATTAGTTATGAAACTTCCCATTTATTGTTTCAAGGGAGACTGAAAAAAATTAGGTAAAGAGCACAAAGTTTTTTTGCATAGTTCTAGTGTTTTTGTGCAAAGTGTGGCTAGATATCAGCACTCTGCAATCTCTGAAGAGTCAAATAAGATACAGCGTGATACTTTTCTTGTAAATTTAGTATATCAAAAAGTTCCCGGAAAAAGTGCTCTTTTTTTGCATTGTGTATTACATAACTCGATAACTATAGTAGCTAGGTGAAAACTAAATGGATATTTGAAATCTGCATGAAAAACTATACCAGGGGCTGAGTTTTTATGTCTCTAGTTCAAGAAATAAGAAAAAAGTTGTTTCGAGGAGCGTATCCCCTTAAGCATTATTTCATCTAAACATTTTTCCTTTTCCTGCTGACTGAGAAGTGGCAAATTGAAAACATACTTAAAAGTAACTTAAGGGGGAGGCTGGTCTTTAACTTTTTGTTTTTTATTTTTCATTTATCGTGCTGAAATTTAGTATACTGATGTATTTCTCAGTGGTGATTTCAAATATACGATTAGTTTTCAGATAGCTTTACTAGATCCTTAATTATTAATAAATTTGTAATTTTAATTAGGTCCTCCTTACGGGCCGTTACCATAAAATTGTTCAGAATATATCAGAAATTTTTATAGAATTGCATTCACCAAGACATGTTTTGTGCGGTGATGCTATTTTAAGCCTGATTTAATGATATTACATTGGTAAAAAACATTTTTAATCAAGTTGCACAAAACTGGAGGCTATATCTTTTTGAGACTAATTAATTAAAATTATTGTATGAGCTATAAAGCAACAAAAATAGCATCACCGCACAAAACATGTCTTGGTGAATGCAATTCTATAAATATTACTGATATATTCTGAAGAATTTTACGCTAACGACCCGTAAGGAGGACCTAATTAAAATGACAAATTTATTGATAACTCAGGATCTAGTAAAGCTACCTGAAAACTAATTGCATATTTGAAATCACCACTGAGAAATACATCAGTATACTAAATTTCAGCACGATAAATGAAAGATAAAAAACACAAAGTTAAAGACCAGCCTCCCCACTTAATAATACAAGCCTTGTATAATTATGACTATGAAACTTAATGTATAGCACTGACTGAAATTTCGGATACCGTACACCTCGTTGCTCAAATTTTCGGAAGTTTTTTTTCCATTTATACTTACAAACAGTCGCCGTATGCTTCATTGCAAGCATTTTGGTTGTTTGGTCTCGTAGCCTCGAATCCCCGTCTTACGCATGAAAAAGCTGGATTAGGCCACGGTCAGATATTCCAGTTCCACTATATCCAACATAGCCGCCATCTGGGGGCCATACTTCTGTATCTTCTCGTGTTTGCATTTCCCTACCGCGACCAGGAGAAGAACGACTGTCCGCCATTCTTCCCGTGTTCTTCGAGCGAGTATATTTGGCAGATAGGCGCAGCAGTAAAGCGAGCTTGGTCAGCTGAATGTAGCCTCCAAATCATACCAGCTTTATCTTTACTGTATGCGGCAGCGATGGCCTCAGCAACGCTTGGCACTGCGATCATCCAAACATGTGGAAAGCGACCAGTATGAAGTGGAAGTTGCATGAGAACTTAATATTGGCATCAAACAAGTGGAAAGTGGGCAATACCATGCAGAGGTTGCATGGAATTTTTTCATTTAAGTTAAAGACCGACGACCAGTTCGCGCTTTCCACTTTTCGCCCGCTTCCTCCTCTCCCTCCTACCCTTCCACCCACGCCCGCCCCTCTTGGTCCCTTCTTTCCATCCTTCGCTTCCCTCGCCCGAAGGTGTGGAGAGGAGGGTCTTCTGCCTTGCAGAATCTCGAGTCTGGTCGTCGGCCTTTAAAATAGCTTTTTTAGACTGCTTTTTCGGGTTGCCTTCGAGTCCGGAAAATTGGTCGGCATTTGCATTTAGACATCATAGAGTCACTTTGTTGGCATACTATTGCAAATAATTGCTTTGTAGATTGCTCCTTGTTTTTTTACCTTGTTTTGCAAAAAACAAAGTAGTTCATGTTGGTCTTGTGGTGTACTGTGGCGTGGTGTACTTTGGCTAGCAGAATCATTCTCAAATCTTAAAAAGTGGTTTTCTGGACTTCTCTTCTATAGCAAACTTCAGTCATTTTTGGGCTGCTTTGAAATTTCACAGGAAACTTCTAGCAGTGTCATACAAAATTCGTTTCTGAAATTAGCTTTATATCCGAAAAATCTTGAAAATTCCTGATAGGCAGCAACACATGGGGTATTTACAATGGGCACATTATGGGTACATTATATAATGCATGCTTAGACACTTGATACCTTTATAAAACTGGGAACAATAGGGAATATTAAACTCATAAAAATTTACTTTTCGTTTCATTGCAGGAAGCTTCCACGAGTCTGAGAGTTAGGAAACTTCCATGAGTCAGCCGGAAACTTCCACAAGTCATCTGGATTGCAAGCCATTATTTCATTTCTTATTGTTTTAAAACTAATAAGCAGTGCATTGAAAGCTTCAATTATATTTACGTACCTATTTTACTAATAAACATGTTTTTACAGTTCTTGAACAGGAGAAAAATCATTTGCTTACTGGTGCGCAGCTATGGCTGTGTCACTTGAGAGCTTGCGATTGACAGGTGTTCAATATGTGGTGTACTTACAGACATGCAATAGCTATGCTTTGCTATGTTAACCATGTCATTTTATTCACACCAGCTTGGTGCAAAGGCCTATTTTTGCAACAGCGCTTGACTATATTGCAAAGACTTGACTCAAGAGACTGAAAGCCGCTAAGGCAACTAATTAGTGTTGCAATTCTTGATTGCCATGGTAAGTCATGGTTGTATCTTGACGTTAGCCCCCTCACATAGTCAGTCGCTGCAGTACGAATCGGCTTCAGTACTCGTCCTTACCACTATATAAGGAGTTTAGCTATTCAAAGCCTTATGGCTTTTTGGGATTAAAATATCCAGGCCGTAACTAGGTGTCCTGTAATAGTTTTCAAGTCGTCTATGGTAGATCTTGCAAGACATCTTGCAGCCCAAGGACTGGGCGTTATGCCGGCTAGAAGACGGCTACAGGACGTTTCAAGACGTCCGGGCTATATAATATCTTGCCAAGATGTCCACAAAACGTCTTGTAGACCTTGCCAAGACAAATTTTAAGACATTTTTTTGTGTAGGCCAGAATGATGGTGCATGAGCTGGGAAAAGGATGGCTAAAAGACATCTTATATGCCTTTTTAAGATGTTAAATAGACCTATCTAGAGGTGCTGTAGTCGTCTTCAAGAGTTCTTCAAGACATCTTGCAAGACGTCTTGTAGCCCAAGAAAGACTGGGCATTATCCCGACTAGAAGACGGCTACAAGACGTTTCAAGACGTCTTGGGCTATATAACGTCATGCCAGGATGTCTACAAAACGTCTCGTAGACCTTGCCAAGACAAATTTTAAGACATTTTGTTTTGTAAGCCAAAATAATGGTGCATTAGCTAAGAAAAAGATGGCTAAAAGACATCTTATATCCCTTTTAAGATGTTAAATAGACCTATCTAGAGGTCCTGTAGTCGTCTTCAAGAGTTCTTCAAGACATCTTGCAAGACGTCTTGTAGCCCAAGAAAGACGGGGCGTTAGCCCGACTAGAAGACGGCTACAAGACGTTTCAAGACGTCTTGGGCTATATAACGTCTTGCCAGGATGTCTACAAGACGTATTGTACATCTTGCCAAGACGTCTTTTAGCCGTCTTGTAGCCATCTTTGCGTTCAGTGGGTAAGTACCTTGCTGAAAAGTCGGCTGTTACTCTGGGGCTACCTGCAAGTACCTTTGTAACTTATTCGAGGCTCTTTCGCCCACCGTGTGTTCTTCGATGCGTTTTTTTTAATTTCCTCGCAGTGGTATAATCGTAAACATCACCTTAATTACGTTTGTAGGGGCTTACCAAAAAACTATAGTTACAATTTTTATGGATTTCCCATCTGCCCTTGTGCCATGTCGTCGCTCAATTGATTCACGTTTTTTACTGCGAATTACATGAATTATTACTGTAATGTTTTGGAAGGATGTCTCCAGGTGTTAACCACACAACAAGTTTAATATCCATGGCGTAGAACGCCGTACAACTGAGTTTAATAAGAACAACATGGCAAAGAACATAGTGCGAGAGACAGCACCACGGTAGACACGTCTCATGCGTTTCTCGCGTTAGGCACACGCAACGCTGTTGAAGTAACACCACAAAGAGCAGTCCTCCCCGCTAGTTGAAACTAAGTCACAAAGTCGTACCACCAATCCCGAGTCCGCCGAATTCTCTCCGGGTGCCGTCGCTCAAGCAGGTGAGGTGGTGGTGCTTCTGATTCCTAGTCAAGAAAACTTACACCCACGTCCGTTTCTACAGTTCCTGGTTCACTTCCCAGTTCTGCCACCTGGTCCACAGATTCTGGTTCAGGTTCCAGCTCCGGCACTTGATACGACGGTTCAAAATATGGAAGCACCAGATGAATGCCATCCATGCCGGGAACGGTAAACACGCGATAGCCTCAGATGCTCTAGGTGTCGTCGCCAATTAAACGTACCACTGGGCGCTTTCACTCGGGCTCGGTAAGGAAGAGGTCCTGCCCGGGACAGGATGGCTCTTTTCTGCAATGGTCTTCTGGGAGAAAGCTCTTGACATGCGCACGCTTACCAACAGCAAACTGACGTTCTCAATGGCCACTGGATGACAGCTGCCTGTGCTGTGCCTTCTGGACGTTTAGCTCAGTGGCGACTGGATGATCTTTCAGCCAACGGTTACCTGAGCAGAAATTCTTGACATACACATGCTCACCTAGAGTAAACTGACGTTCTCAATGACCACCGGATGACAGCTGCCTTTACTGTGCCTTCTGGACATGTAGCTCAGTGGAGGTCTTCAAGCGATCCAGCCTCGTACTCAGGTGACGTAGAAGCGGCAGTTTCGTTGGACTCTAAAAAGTGGTGACATGTGGCCTGTTTCTGTATGTGAGCAGGAAACTATCCAACCTAACATTGAGAGGTCGACCCTTTGCCTCCTTTCGCACGGCCTCTTTGTGTGTGTGGACGAGACGCTCCGCTAAACGTTTGCTTGGTGGATGATAAGGTGCAATCTTCACATGCCGCATTCCGCTTAAAAAAAAAAACGTTTCGAACTGGTAAGAAATAAATGAAGGACCATTTTCGCTTACGAGCACGTTGGATAGGCCAAAATGGCTAATAGCTATCTCAACTTGGCAATGGTGGCCTCTGCTCCTGTGGTGCTCACAAGGAACGCTTTGGGCCATTTAGAATGAGGCTCAATAATGATGAGAAAGTTACGTTCCATGAACGACCCTGCAAAGTCGAGGTGCAGGCTCTGTCATGGACGCGTGGGCCACGACCAGGGGGCAAGAGGAACAGTTCCTGAAACACTCCTGTGCTGCTCGGTAGTCCTTACAAAGCTTGACAAACTGTTTGATGATTGCATTGATTTCTGTCCACCAAGCCTAACTGCGTGCGACCTTTTTCAATCTAACCAACCCTGGATGGCCATCGTGAAGTTCGACCTATACAGGGTCACGCAAGCGTGGAGGTACTATAACCCTCATTTCCCACAGCAAACAATATTGGGTGTCGTACCAAATCCTGTCTTTGTGTGAAGAACGGTTTGAGACAATCTTCACCATTCTTGGGCCAGCCTTCGACAACGTATTTTGCAAATTAAATCACTGTTTTGTCATTTCTCGTAGCACGAGCCACTTCTTCGTTGATTACCGGAAAAGAGCCGAGACGAAGGCTGTAGTATGTAGAGATGTCATCGTCATAATCTCTTGGTTCAGTTTGAGGCGTGGGCACAGGAAGGCGTGAAAAACAATCCGCTTCCACGTTGGGGTTCGCAGCCTTGTACATCAACTTGTACTGATAGGCTGATGAATATCATGGCCCATCTTTGAAGCCTTGACGCTGCCACAGTCGGGATTCCTACCTAAGGACAGAACGTGGTTTGCAACGAATGATGATCTGTGAAAAACACAAATGGTCGCCCAAACAAATAGAAGTGAAACTTATTAACACCAAAGAATATAGCTATAGTTTTTCTCGATTTCTGTCAGTGTTCGCGACGCAAAAGCAATAGGGCGCGTCAGCCCACTATCAAAAACAGAGCACAAAACAGCACCCAGACCATATGAGGAGGCGTCGCCATAATTTGAATTTTCGCATCTGGCTCGTTGTGTGCTAAAACCGGATCCCCAATTGGCAAGTTTTTTTACCGACTCAAATGCATCTTCACATCAATTGTTCCACTGCCAGACAACGTTCTTCATAAGTAGGTGGTTCAATGGTGCCAGCATAGCAAGCATGTCTGGAAGAAACTTGCCATAAAAAGTGATTATGCCCAAGAATGACCGCAGCTGCTTCACGTTCCCTGGTTTTGGAGCCTTTACGATTGCCTACATCTTCGTTGCAGTCCTGGAAATTTTCTGGCCACTTACTTCATGTCTCAAAAGTTGAAGTCAGATTTTAAAATATCATACTTCTCCTTCTTCATCCTGACACCTCTCTCTCAAAGGCGGTGCAGTACTTGAGCAAGGATCTAGAGGTGCTCCTCGTGTATTCTCCCAGTTATGAGAATGCCGTCCAGATAAAATATTATTCCATTCATTCCCTTGAACATGTTGTCCATATTTTTTTTGTTTCGAATATGGCCGGTGCCGATGCGATCCCAAAACCCAAGCGCTTGACCGCATACAGACCTCGGTGTGTGTTGATCATAAAGAAGGGCTGGGACTCATAAGGCATTTTTACTTGTTTATATGCTCATCCAAATCCATCTTTGAAAATGCCGTTGTCACGGCTACAACCTCAATGATTGCCTCCATCTTAAAAAGCAGGTATTTCTTACTTCCATAGAAGGGTTCAAGGTCATATTGTAGTCTAGTGCCATACAGGCGTGCGGTCTCGTCCTTCTTCATCACGGGCACCACGGGCGTTGTGTAGTTGTTGTGCGAGAGTTCCTCGATGATTACAAACGCTTTCAACTTGCCTCATGGTAATAAAAACCGGAGACTCTAGGAACACAGAAGGGCACGAACAGTACACAACGTCTCAAACACAGCTGAAGGAGTATTTGTCAGACACTCGTTTAAAAAGGCGAGCCCCCGTGCCCCAATCGACATCCACAGTCCCGATGTCAACCCGCTTCTTCCTGTCCGGTCCGCGTCAGCAGCCCTCCTCGCACACACATTCATGCACAAGCGAAAGGCGCCGCAGCGTCCATGGGAAAGTCCATGCAGTTGACTTATCACCCGCCACTTCCACAACCGTTAATCCCCCACTTCCGCGCAACGCTTCCTTGCCCCCCGCCGTCGAATCGTACACAAGCACACCCCTCGGATATCCCCCTCCCCTCGCCCCCTTTACAGTTGCCGACCAAAACACAAACCTCGAAGACACAAGTGGAAGCCCACCCGGTGAGCCAAAATGCGCAGCAAAGTAATCTCAAAGCCTTTAAGCTTGTACCACTATCACCTGACCTTCCCAAAAACCTCCCCCCCCCCCGCTTATTTCTGTCTCTGATGCCTTCATAAAGAAAAAAAAAACAGATCAATTTTACTTAAAGGGACACTGACACCCCCCAAAAGATTTTTTTCATTTTTTGGCAGGCGATTCATTATGGTTTCAGAATACTACCCAATTAATATTTTTCTACAGTCACATATTTTTTAATAACGCCAAAAAATGCGACTGCTCGAAACTGAAACCGAAACCCCCGTACCGCATGGAGAAGTGGAGAGGAGAGAGTGAGTGGCGGAAGTCACGTGGCTACACCCGACCGTGCGATTTTGTTTTTTTTCGGGTGCAGCAGACGGTATGCGTTGGCGTATCCGTTCGCCGTGCGGTTCCTTTGCAGTTATGTTTGTTCCGCTCGCTGTTCTGTACTTTAAGATGATTTATTTTGTACATTTAAGTGTTGGCAATTGGTAGTTAGTGCCCGTGGAGAATTCCCGTGATCGGCTCCGAAAAGAATACTCCAAAGATGTTGCGTGAAGAGCTGCCTCACATCTGAAAGTGGCATTGTGCGGCAGAGGTGTCAAAAATAGAATCTCATACCATTTAGTTGAGCGACGTATCGTCCACAACAGTTGTTGTTTCCGTGATAATTGTAAAAAAGAAATATAAACATTGCAAAATGTTTGGAAAAAAATGGTAAGCCCACACGAGGAATCGAACCCGTGACCAAGGCGTGTGAAGCGGACGTCTTTCCACTGAGCTACTGAAGGAACTCTTTCGCTCGTAGTAATGCATCCGGTCGACTGTCGGACGGAAAGTTTGCTGCCGATTTTGCTCCCGTACACGCACTCCCAGCTTGAAGTCGGGCAGCACCATGCATTGGCCACATCCGCACCTAGTAAAGAAACCATACGCGTGCGTATTCAACTCGATGTACGCACTTCGTGCTTGACGTTTGAGCGAGCGATGTCTTCAGCCACGAGAAGGGACGACGGCTCGGCGACGTCTTCGTGCAATCGGCTTGCTGGTCGGGCGAGTCGTACGGGATGAATATCAATTCTTTTGATCTGTCCGAAATTTCTCTTTCCAAGGAAGACAGAATTTGCCGGTACCGTGAAAAACAGTTCTGAAGTAGAGGTCCCACGCCCGTCGTCCATTGCCACCTGCGAGTCCCACGAAATCTGAAACGACGCCATGTTGAGAGTTATGCAGTGAACGCACAGAATGCTTCCGGTTGTCTGTGCAACCTTTTTTTTTTTTAATCAACGTATTTGCAGCTTTTTGGAAGCCCCAAAGACTGGGTTTCATATTTTTTTTTCTATTTTTAGTATTGACTGTGTGCCTTCAACGACAAACGACTTTGATTAAATTTGGTGGTCACGTCGAAACCTTAGAAAACGGCCCGTGACCACGGAAAAGAGAGTGAGCGCGACTCAAGCCGGCCAGTTCTCGATCGGCGGTTTTCGGGCGGAAAGAAACCGAATTTCGAGCCGCAAATTCTGCTCTGGGTAGTTGCGCTCTCATATGTCGCGTACAACTTAAACTTCGGCTATCATAAATACCCTGTCAGTGTCCCTTTAACCTTTCGGCTGGATCTCACCCGTCATGGAGACGGAAACTGTTTGCCTCTCCATGATAAATCAACGGCGTGGACTTTCTGATGGACGCTGCCGCGCCTAGCGCGTGTTTATGTATGTGTGTGCGGGGAGGGCTGCTGACGTGGACCGGACAGAAGGAAGCGGCTTTACCTTCGGGACTGTGGATGTCGGTTGGGGCACGGGGGGCTCGCCTTTTTAAACGAGTGTCTGACAAATAAACCTTCAGTTGTGTTTGAGTTGTGTTTTGTTCGTCCCCTTCTGTGTTCCTGAGTCTCGGGTTTTTATTACCATGAATCATCACCAGCTCCCTTGTTTTATTAACTATTATTGCAGTTGTCTGACTCCTTCTCCACAGCTGACTTCAACGCGAACGGCATGTTTTTGCTTCTGAAACTTTGGTGAACTTCCGTCCTTCAAGTAGAGTTGCGCCTTCTCGCCTTTAATGCAGCCAAGCTCGGCTCGGAACGAGTCCTCGCGCCTCTCTAGAAGATCACACAGCATGTTATTTACGTATACTTTCACGGCGTTTAACGTTGTCCAGTCGATCTTGATCTTCGTCAGCAAGTTTCTTTCCACCAATGGCGGGCCGCCCTTCCACAGTATGTGAAGTGGTAACGTCCCTTCGAAACCTTGGCGCTGCACGCTGATCATCGCCACACCTAGTGGCAGGACTGCTTTCCCCGTGTATGTGCGTAACTTCACTACTGGTGCGGTAAACTTCACGAACGGCAACAATTCCTCATGCTGCTGCTCCGACATCACTGAAACAGCAGCATTGCTATCCAGGTCCATCTTCAATGACTTCTTCTTTAGGTAAACTGTTGCGCAGTAAGGCGGGTTCTTCCTGTTTCCTCCCATTACGTGCATGAACGCCTCCTTCACTCTTTACTCTGCTTCCAAAGTTCTGAAACCATTGTACTTTTCTTTCGCAGATTGGTCGCTTTTCAGAACACTCCTCAAAGCTCGTTGAAGATGACCTTGCTTCTTGCATTTGTTGAAAGTAAACACATTCGGCAGGAATCTGCCTTGCATTTGTGGAAGACAGCATTCCGATACGGGCTTGCCTGTGCGTTATGTTTCAAAGATGGACAGCGAAAACATTCGCATGGGTTTTTGTCATCTTTGCTCGCTTTTTGTTTTACAAAGTATCGCAAGTCATGTGACTCCTCTTGCATCTCGTGATGCTTTCTCTGACCATGACCTCGTTCGTGGCACTCTTGTACATGCTTTCTTGCCTTTTCAAATGACAACGCTTTGTCGACGGCTCTCTTAAACGTGAGAGTCTCGTCCTCCGTGACACATTACGCGTTGAATGTTGACGCGTGCTAGGTTAATCACGAACCGGTCTCTGAAAACCTCTACAAGATTGCTTCCAAAGTTGCACGTTTCGGAGAGCTCTTTCAACTCTGCCACGTCCATGGTGATTGATTTCGACAGGGGGTTGTGAAACGCCGCCAGGCGGTCTTCTAAGGTGTTGCTTGACGGGTCTTCGGCTAAGCGCTTCAGCAGTTTATAAGTCTCGAGACATATAATACTGATAATGACATCCACAATCATTTCCTTGCAACTTTGTTGGCCCTCAAAAATGCTTGATATAGTATCTTCATAGCTGAGCCAGTCCGTTTTTAAATCATCAAAAGGCTCTACTTCCCTGTAGGTAGCGACCTTTCTTGGCTCGTCCCTCGCCGTTGCTTTGGAGATCATTGATCGCGTTGGTTCGTCCCCTGCCGTTACTTCAGACCTCGTTGCTTGCATTTTGCTGCTTGCGTCGCTCGTCGATGTCTCCAGGTGTAAATAACACTACAAGTTTAATACCCATGGCGCAGAACGCCGCACAACTGAGTTTAACAAGAAGAACATGGCCAAGAACGTCGTGCGCGAGCCAGCACCGCGGTAGTCACGTCTTATGCGTCTCTCGCGCTAGGCACAGGATGGGCTATGTAACAATACATGCAACAATTACAAAAGAAAACATTTATATTCACCAGTTTAGGCCTACTATAGTTCTTTCTCGCCACGATTGGCAAAACACTCAGGAAAACGACGGTGAGAAATAAAGAAACTAATTTTGTGTTACGAATATCCCCATTTTATAATCCTTTCCGTAAATTTGTTCAAAATTGGTGCCCTCTTTTTTAGCATAGCACTCACCCCATAATAATCCTAGCTTTGGTAACAGTGCACCCCATAATAATCCTAGCTTTGGTAACAGTGCAACCTAGATTTTTTTTCTATAATTTATATTTAGGCAGTTGACCACGGTTGACCGGACACAACATCAGTTTATTGGCGCATTGGCCGACGTTCGTGAGACATTTTGCCGTGGACAACGAGACATATCTAACCCCGTACAAAACTTGGAAATTCATCGTACTTTCCAATTCGGCAAAGTTCCTGCTCCACACTTCCCCGGGGGTGTTTATTCAAACTCGGACAAGGAGACAAAACAAAGAGAAAGGAGTATCAAAACACCTCATATTGTTTTTTCCGCCCCCCAGTTAATTTGTCCATCCCAAATTGGATTCGGTCGGGCCACCCAACGGAAGGTTCACGTTGCCCTCGGGCTCTAATTCGCACAGCGCGCGAAGGTCCTTGTTTCAGTCCGCGTGCAGAGTGCGCATCTACTCCGTCCGACGAGGGAGCATCGGAGCACTGTTTGCCCACCGATAAGATTCTACGCAACTGGATTAACGGACAGCGACAGTGTCTAACCCTAGCTCGGAATTGGAAAGGGTTAATTATTAAGCTCTGTCGGACAAGTGCGCGACCTCAAGTTTTAAAGAGAGAACGAAATCTAAGAAAAAAACTCGATGCCCGGAGACATAGCCTGGTGATGGTTACGGCCGGAAAAGGATTGGATATTTTGTGGAGATGATGATTAGCGCGTGGGCTGAGAGACAGGAGAAGCCAAGAAAGTTCATGGGTAGTACGTGGGATGGTATTTTAAGCATACCTATTTTATTGTAATTGCTAATAAAAAAATATTGTTCTCAGCAGCTGTTTTTTTTTCCCCCGGTAAATGCTTAAAGTTGAAAACGCTGCACACATCAGGATGGCACATGTAACACGAGGTTATTACGTTGCCACGAAGGCCTGCTCAAACGATTTCGCGAGAGTAACAAAAAAAAATGCTTTGAGCACGGATGAGGATAATCTGACTATAACAGAACTAGGTGTCTCGAGCCTGTAATTCGGAAGTCGCTTTGCGAGCGACCGCGTGAAAAGTAATGCTGAATTCCGCTCGCAGATCTCGAGCGCTCCAAGAACACTCCATTCCGAGCGCGCATATTCCGCTCGCAGATCTGGCTCGACTTGGTCATCTTCCGCTCGTAGATCTCTGGCAGCTACCGCCCCGTGGAGCGCCTCCAACTCCGCCGAACTTGATCTGCGGGATTTCACAGCTCTACACGGAAGTTGACAGAGCGCCACAGAGCGCGCTACGTCATTTGCCCTCCCTCGACGGTGGCGCATGCGCGTCGAGGCGTTGCCGGCGAGCCGCG
This sequence comes from Ixodes ricinus, assembly GCA_037355805.1. Lineage (NCBI taxonomy): Eukaryota > Metazoa > Arthropoda > Arachnida > Ixodida > Ixodidae > Ixodes > Ixodes ricinus. The sequence goes on from JAZHYW010038151.1 coordinate 21,606, forward strand.
CCGTCGACGTAGGGACGGAGTCGAGTCGGTCGAGCTGGGTCTTCTCGGATGCGTCGGTTGTTTACGCGGGATTGTGAAGGCTCAACGCTTCTACCTCGCATTGAAAGCCGGGACGGAAGCGCTGATATCTGTGATCGTGAGAGGAAGAGCGAGAAAAAGAACGACACAAAATCGGAAGGAGGTAGACGCAAGGTTAGGCCTGTTCATTTTGCCGCCACTGATTGCTTACTTTTTTACGCTGCATGCCACCGGTGTTTTCTCGTGCAATAGAGCAAGAACAGATTAGGCAATGACCGTGCCAGTGATGGTTTGTTACGTCTGTATTTATTAAAGTCGTACCAGCAATTTGAACTCCACCGATGGCAATCGCTGTGCGTGCCCCGCCGCTTGGAGGCGGCCGAAAAGTATGTGACTGTGCCGACTGCGGACGTCTTCCTCGTTATTTGTGACATGGGCTCCGTGGTGTGGATATTTTCGCCCGTCCTGTGTCGTGTGTTATTTCTGCAGCTAAGCAGTGACAGTTGTCACTGATCGTCGGGAAGATCAGTCGGCTAAGCGTTGGGGGGCTCGTCAAGTTCGAGCAGCGGCCATTTTGAACGGCCGAGGGGGTGTGCGGGGGAGGGGTCGCTCCAAAAGGCGATTTCATCCTCCGCTCGTCGATTCGGAGCGTGTCCCACGGAGCGGAATTTCGCCTCCCTCGCGGATTTTGGAAAGCGCTCCGGATCTACGAGTGGAATTCACCATTAGACAGACGCCGAAGTTGGAGCAGGAACTTCTTCTCGAGGAATAAATCCGACTTCTAAACTCAGAGCGTTTTACTCAAAAACGTAATGAACAAATGACCGGAAACAACGAAAAAAAAGAAGAATTAAAAGCCTGGAGTAGGTTTTTAAAGCGACGCCATTTTGATAGGGGTCAGCGGATCGAAATAGTGCCGCCGGAAGTTCAATTAATGACGCATCAATTTCTAATTACTTCTCAATCAGGATCGCTTTCTCGTCGTATCGGTCCTCACTCTACGAGCGGAGGAAACAGTTTTTAGATAACTGTTTTTCAATACCGGTATGCCCACGCCAGTTTGATTTTAGATTTTTATGCAGCTCTTAGTGTTACAACCACACGTTAGGAGCGTAACTAATATCTCTACACAGTGGCAAACTGTTTCGCCACGCTAATTAGTTTTCTGTTTCGGTCATCATGACTCGGATGGGCCCCGAACATTAGAAAGCTATAGTAGACCGCATGCTGCGTATTGTGGGCCTTGAGGGGGTCAATCTATGGTTTAAAAAAAACGGCACGAGTTTCCGCTAGCAACGCAATGCTCTAGTGTACGGTCCACTAAAATAATTTATTAAAATAGGGAGTTTTAGCAAACCATTACCTTGTTCCACGAACCCACTACACTCTAAAAAAGCCCGTGCGTGTACTTTCCCGGACAACACTCGGAGAGCCGATCACCGCAACTTACGGAGGCAGCTCAGCGAATGACGATGCCGAAACATATGTTTAGACCAAAAAACGCAGTCTGAGTTGTGACATTAAGCCGAGTGTTGTGCGGGAAAGTACACGCACGGGCTTGTTTTAGAGCGTACCGAAGCCTTTGAAGCATGCCTTTAAGCGCGCGACCGGGTGACACCATACCCGCGGGGCGAGCGCTTAAAATTATGCTTCAAACGATCTAGTAGTGAGGTACGCGGAACACGGTAATGGTTGCTAAAGGCTCCGATGATCTCTACCATTATTGCGTTTTGTGTTCGAGTATGTCTCGGCAAGTTCCATTCACAGACCAACGCTTCTGTTATAAAACATAATTCAAAGCTCAACGACAAGCATTTACCAAACCTGGCCAACCTGTGTTTGCTCAGCAATGAACTTCATCATGATGTACGGGGGAACAGCGCACCAAGAAAACAGTCACTCGAGTCAACATACACACAAAAGAAGGACACTTACGCAGCGCTGACTGACAACTCTCTGTATATTTACACTTTCTCCTCTTCTTCTATTTGAACTGTAGGCAAGGGCCAGGGAGAATGACTGGTCTTTTTCTTTTCTTTCGATACGAAGCTAAATTTAAAGCGAACTAAATTGAAAATAAAATTAATGTAATGCTAGGTAGTCTAATTCTTTTTGTGACAAGGTTAAAGACGGAGTACTAACACATCTGCCGTTATGTTTTGCAATGTTCTCTGCCTCGATAATTTCTCTTGTGAGCTGGTTGTGGTGCTTGCCAAGCACGGCGCAGTTACTCAGCATCACTGAGCAGCCACAGTCTCGACAGTGAATGCCTAAATGACCGGAGTTTTTGTTGGTGAATGTGTTGTTATGCTCACGAAGGCGATCGTTGAGACACCTTCCGGTCTGGCCTATGTAAAGTTTTCCGCAAGAGAGGGAAAGGAGTATACCACCTTCTCTGTACAAGGGACAAAGGTGTTCTTATGCTTCTTTTGCAGCCGACAGTTGTAATTGGTGGAGCATTTACTTTCTTGCACATGCTGCGAAGTTTGTTAGGAGCTGAAAAGATGACTTCCAAATTTACTCGGTTAGCTATTTTCTTCAGTCCGTGAGAAAAATTATGAATATATGGCACAATGATGGGTTTCTTTGTTTTGTCTTTTTGTTTTTGTTGAGTGCATACGTCTTGCCTGATTTCGTTGGTAAGCTTTTCGGCCACTGATGTTAATAACGAGATTGGGTATCCTGCGCGCTTTAGTCTTGAGACTTGCCCGTCAAAGCTCGTTGGAATGGAATGCGAGCAGGATTTTACGAGTGAGTTTTTTAGGCATAACCGTACGATGCTTCTTTTTACAAGTTTTGAATGGGCCGAGTTGAATGGTAATAGCGGTTTTTTTCCCCTGGGCTCATACGACCAGCATAAATGATGGGGTAGCATGAAGAGTCGAAGATCCAGGAATCTTAAAGAGCGCTCGATTGGAAGTTCATGAGTGATTTCCAAAGGACTCATGCCGACTTTAAACCTGTCGAGGACGTCGGCAACCATGCTGGTGAAGTTGCGATCGTCGGAATGTAGAACAATTAAATAATCGTCTACGTACCGGAACACTCGTAATACTTTGGAGGTGTCTAATGATTCTTTTAACTTCCTGTCGTGGTGCGCTAGATAGAGATCGCTGAGGACAGGGGCAATGCAGGACCCGATGCAGACACCTCTCTTCTGTAGGTAGGGTTGGCCATCCCAAGTAGCAAAGGTCGACTTGAGGTAGATGTTAATCAAGGTCAGAAACTTACTTTGAGATAAGCCTGACGCATTTTGAAGGCGATAGCACCGTAGGTGTCTATGCTGTCCTCTATGTACTTTAGGAGACGGTCGTGGGGCAAGGAATAGCATAGTCCAAGCAAGGAAATCAGGCAAGACGTATGCACTCAACAAAAACAAAAAGACAAAACAAAGAAACCCATCATTGTGCCATATATTCATAATTTTTCTCACGGACTGAAGAAAATAGCTAACCGAGTAAATTTGGAAGTCATCTTTTCAGCTCCTAACAAACTTCGCAGCATGTGCAAGAAAGTAAATGCTCCACCAATTACAACTGTCGGCTGCAAAAAGAAGCATAAGAACACCTTTGTCCCTTGTACAGAGAAGGTGGTATACTCCTTTCCCTCTCTTGCGGAAAACTTTACATAGGCCAGACCGGAAGGTGTCTCAACGATCGCCTTCGTGAGCATAACAACACATTCACCAACAAAAACTCCGGTCATTTAGGCATTCACTGTCGAGACTGTGGCTGCTCAGTGATGCTGAGTAACTGCGCCGTGCTTGGCAAGCACCACAACCAGCTCACAAGAGAAATTATCGAGGCAGAGAACATTGCAAAACATAACGGCAGATGTGTTAGTACTCCGTCTTTAACCTTGTCACAAAAAGAATTAGACTACCTAGCATTACATTAATTTTAATTTCAATTTAGTTCGCTTTAAATTTAGCTTCGTATCGAAAGAAAAGAAAAAGACCAGTCATTCTCCCTGGCCCTTGCCTACAGTTCAAATAGAAGAAGAGGAGAAAGTGTAAATATACAGAGAGTTGTCAGTCAGCGCTGCGTAAGTGTCCTTCTTTTGTGTGTATGTTGACTCGAGTGACTGTTTTCTTGGTGCGCTGTTCCCCCGTACATCATGAGCAACCAACTCGCCCGAACCTCCGTGTTAACGAACTTCATCATTTGCGCTAGTATAAGTGAGAAACAAATATTGTTTGCATTATCATTAGCAGATGAAAACCGATGGACGACATTCTTCCGAAGGCACAACGTAGCAGCTAGTACGAAGTAGGAATTATCGGGGCTCCTTACATTCTTTCTTTCTGAGAACAAAATAGGAATAATACGAAAAAAAGAGAAAAAAGCAGGAGGTGCGAAATAGCGAAGGACGGAGGACAATTTACAGACTGAACAATCTGTTTGGAGTTTGAGCAGAGTCGTCTTCTGCTCAAACTCCATTATTGCATCCCTCCGCGCCGCGGCTCCCGTAAGCTCACGGCGAATCTTCAACAAAAAAAAAAACGCGAACGTGAAAATAATATTTAATAAAAACGGGTGCTGAAGAAAAAAACAAAGAAAACAGTGAGCGAGAAGGTGGAAAACAAATGTGGAATATCAAGTACTCTATATTTTTTTATTGGTTTGGGCGCTGCGACGTGATGCGTTTTTATAATATATTGTTTTCGAGTTATCTCTGAGTTTCCAGCATTCCAGCCTCCTCAGGCAGCTAATGGTCTCTGCCGGTGCCCGGCTGCGTTAGATGATTCTGACCAGAAAGGCGGCGGACGCCGGCACGCGTGTCTGGCCCGGGCCTAACGGTTCTGATTTCTCGGCGGAAGGGCGCTCGCAGCGAGGTAGGTATGCTGTGCTTCGGGTAAATTGATTTGGACTGTGATGGATACATCATTGTGCCCGGACTGCTGCTTTAAACCGTGACCGTGTGTATGTATATATACATATATAGATGCGTGTGTCTGTGTGTGTCTGCCCGCGTTACATGTGCGTGTGCGTTCGCGCGTGTGTACGTGTTTGTGTTCTTTTTCTGTGCTTGTGAGTGTGAATTTGTGTGGGTGTGTGCACGCAGGTGCGAATGTGTACGTGGTTTTGTGTGTTTCTTTATGGCTGTTCTCTAGTGTACGTAGATATACTTGTGCATAGTTTAGTTTGTATGCGAGTGTGTATATTGTGTTAACGTTAGCGCTTATGTGTCTTTATGTATGTGTGTATATGTGTGTCCGTTTTCCGTGTGTTTGTGTGGGTTTTAATGTGCACATGTGTGCGTCCGTATATCTGTGACCTTAACCGTATCTGCATAAATATGTGTTTATGAGCAAGTGTCTTTCTCGCTTTTTTGTGTATGTATGTATGTATAAAAGTGTTGATCTCTCGGAGTATGAACTGGAATGTGTGCATTCGCGTGCACTTGTGTTTGCACGGATGCGTGTGTATGTATATCAACCTTTTTTTATGTACGTGTTTCTCGCGCTCGTGTGTTTGTATATTTGTTCTCGTGTTTATCAATCCGAGTACCTAAGCGTGAAGCTGTATGGATTTGTCTGTCTTTTTCTCTTTGTTCATACTTGCAAATAGCAACGGCATACTGTTTTTAGGTTGCATAAAAACAATGTAATTTAGATCCTTAACTTGAGTCCTGCATGCTCAGTTGAGATTGAGTTTCTGGAGGCGCAGCTGCTTGTGATTTTTTGTGCATCAGCAGGCGACCGTGTGAGTACTTTGTGGGAGAGCATAAAAACTAGCAGACGTCGTTCTTAAAATTGTATTTTGAAAATTCATAACGAGTAGATGTCATTTGTACTAACTTGTGACTTTATATAAAAATATGTTGACACCTCGAAATGAATGCCAACAGAAGCTTTATGATGACACTAACAATAATTGTCTTCTTTATCTTACATTAAATGGAGTGCCCTAATATATGATTCCGCTGTGTCTACTCCTATTTTCTTAAAATTATGGCAAAAGTGAGAGACATATATCAGAGATGTCAGAAAACCCTATACAATACACTGACGAGGCCCCCAGTGCTGCGTCATCACGTGCAGCCAATAGGCTTCCTAAACAAAGAATACTTCAGGGAGAAATCAGCGACTGGCACCTACCAGACGTAAACAGCGAAACTGCAGGACGTCAACTCTCATTGTTCAGCTCATACATCCGTCAGGGGATCGCCTGCTTGTAAATAGGACGTCAACCCTCATTTTGAGACTTGGCAGTAGAAAATACACATTACTACGGTTCTTTTTTTTT
>JAZHYW010038152.1:0-45450 GCA_037355805.1 Ixodes ricinus
TTTTTAGTTTTCATAAATGATATTGTTTTCTCCGTTAAATATGCTAAGATTTTATTGTTTTCTGATGACATCAAGCTATATTCATCAGTTCGTGACATTGGGGGACTGTTCATTATTGCAACAAGATATAAATAGCGTGTCAAGGTGGTGCTCATCTAATAATTTGTTTTTCAATCCACAAAAGACGAAAATTATTTCATTGTCCACAAAGCGCAATCAGGTTGGTTTTCAATACACACTACCGTGTGTAACGGTCATACAGAGTGTTTCTACTGTGCGTTACCTTGGCGTTGTTGTTGATAGCCGGCTCACTTTTAAAGAACAAGTCACTTCGATAGTGGGTACTTCCCTACGTACACTGGAGCTAATTTCACGAATGACGCATAATTTTTTAGCTTTACATGTTTGATCCATTTATTTTGTTCCTTGGTTCGTTCATGACTTGAATGTCTTCTAGTCAGAGCAACGAAATTGAGCGAGTTCAGAAGCGCCTGGTGCGAACAGCTTATGACAGATACTTTCAACATTGTTAATATAATTATGAATCACTTGTGAACTATTTCGGCTTAAAACGTACCATTCGTGATGTGCGTTTTTACATAAAGTAACTTCTGGCCGGACTGATAGCAATCACTCTTATCATCTGTGAACTTTCACGTACCGACGCGAAGTAGTAGAGTGATTTTACCATTTTACCCTAATACCCCATATGATTCCTCACCCATGTCTAGAATTACGCACTTGTATAATAAACTTCATGATGCGGATCTGAACATATATGCACATACATAATTTCTTATCAATGCTAAAAAGATTGTAACCTCTATATATACTTTGTTTGTTTTTTAGTGCTGGGCTTTGTTTCGTAGCCTTTATATATATTTTGTTTGTTTTTTAGTGCTGGGCTTTGTTTCGCTTTTAGCATGCCATATACTCATTCTACAGACCTCTGATGTTCCTGTATTTTGTTTGCTCACTTAGCTGCGTTTTTAAGGTGACGATTACGTTCATGTTGCTGTTTTTCTGTTCGTTTGTTTTTTAGTGTGAAGCTAATTTTTTGTTTATAGTGTACCAATAACAAGGCCTTTGCAGCTGTTTTTAGACACTAGCACAAAATAAAGTATTATTATTATTATTATTATTTCTGGAAATGTGCCGCTCCAAATAATTAAAACAACCCTCACTGTAAAACATGCCAACAGCAACATGACAAGAAATTTCAATAAATTGTTATTAAATTCGTAAATCAGTCTTCATGTGATTATACAGGGTGTCAACTAATCTGGAAAACCTGGGATTGTCAGGGAATTTTGAACCATATGGAAAAGTCAAGGAAATTTTAGTAAAGAGCTAAATCAGGGAAAATGACACATGGAAGTGGTATGGCGGTGTGCAACGAAACCCAACTGTCGTGCAGCAGCGTGTCTGCACTGAGTAATGTTGCCAGAAATGTCACTAGGCAGATCAAGCAACCATCCATTAAAAGGGAAGAGCCACTCGGGCTCCATAATTTAGCAACTATGGCGAGCATAGGACCAATAGCAGGTCAGAGTTCTTCGGTCGTAGAAGCACTCCTTCGAGAGAAACACCGGTCAGGGAATTTGAAACAAGTAATTCGGTAGGCACATTCAAGCAAATTCTGATGTTGTGCACTGCACGTCACAGTTAGCACGGACAAGCAATGGGCTGTCTTTTTCTTTGTTTCAATTATGTAACTGATACCTGCCATCAGAATTGCTAGTGTGGGGGAAAGTGCTAATTTTGAGCTCCAGCTTAAAGTAGGGCGCATCAATATTCTGTATGAGCAAAATGCAATGAAAAAGTGCTAATTTCGTGTTCGCACTAGCATGGGGCAGGCCGGGCAAAATGAATCGGCACAGCCTATGTCAGTAGTCATTAACAAAAGGGTGACATATCATTTAATCTGGTCAGAACACTCATATATTCACCCATGTCTATTTGTAGTGGTGGTAGGCATTCATATCTCCCGTGATCATTGCACCAGGATAACGCACTTGGTTATGATTTTCATATTTTCCCCATTTACAGAAGCAGTCAGACTGATAAAAGGCCTGAGTGGTGCAACGCTTGAAGAAATTGAAGCAGGAGCCAAGGGTTGGCTGAAGAACTGCCGAGCACGCGTAAATAGCGCCACAAAAAGGTATGGTACTTAAGCATTATTTCATCTAAACATTTTTCCTTTTCCTGCTGACTGAGAAGTGGCAAACTGAAAACATACTTAAAAGTAACTTAATAATACAAGCCTTGTATAATTATGACTATGAAATTTAATGTATAGCACTGACTGAAATTTCGGATACCGTACACCTCGTTGCTCAAATTTTCGGAAGTTTTTTTTTCCATTTATACTTACAAACAGTCGCCGTATGCTTCATTGCAAGCATTTTGGTTGTTTGGTCTCGTAGCCTCGAATCCCCGTCTTACGCATGAAAAAGCTGGATTAGGCCACGGTCAGATATTCCAGTTCCACTATATCCAACATGGCCGCCATCTGGGGGCCATACTTCTGTATCTTCTCGTGTTTGCATTTCCCTACCGCGACCAGGAGAAGAACGACTGTCCGCCATTCTTCCCGTGTTCTTCGAGCGAGTATATTTGGCAGATAGGCGCAGCAGTAAAGCGAGCTTGGTCAGCTGAATGTAGCCTCCAAATCATACCAGCTTTATCTTTACTGTATGCGGCAGCAATGGCCTCAGCAACGCTTGGCACTGCGATCATCCAAACATCTGGAAAGCGACCAGTATGAAGTGGAAGTTGCATGAGAACTTAAATGGAGCTGATGCAACGATATTCAGTTGGAATGTTTTTTCACTTTACACGAGCTTACTGGCACTGAGTGTGGACTCAAGGATACTCGCACGCAACGCCACTGGCCAAGAAATTCTTTTGTTGCAGGTGTAATTTCAAGAACAATAAGCTATCATTTTCATTCAATCTCTCCTTTGCAAAATTTGATGACGTAACGTGGAGGTCTGCGATCCGCAGTACCTCCAATGACGATATTTGAATGCGGTTCATAGATTGGACCTCGAGCATTGCGTGGGCACTCGATTTGGGCTCCTGATAATTACTAGCTCGAGAAGCATTCGGGTAGTGGCTCGTGTCCAATCGCTGCAACGACGACAATAGCCGAGCCATAACACATGTCTGGAACTCAGCGCGTGTCCGTGTGCTTTGCCAACACCAGCGCGTGTCGCTATGATCTAACATTGGCGGCATATATTCGATTCCGGGTCACATGGCCGCTCTGTTCTGGCTGCGAGTTGAGGGGAGCGAACGCTGCTCGTTTTTCTTTAACTTTTTTCTGGGACTTGTAGTTGCGTGGGGTGAAAATACGAACGCGTATTTCATAGGTCATTAACGTCAGGGATCCGTCTCTGAGTGGTATTTGAGCAAAGTACAAAAATTCGTTGCATAGCCCCTTTAATATTGGCATCAAACAAGTGGAAAGTGGGCAAGGCCATGCAGAGGTTGCATGGAATTTGTTTCATTTAAGTTAAAGACCGACGACCAGTTCGCGCTTTCCACTTTTCGCCCGCTTCCTCCTCTCCCCTTCTACCCTTTCCACCACGCCGCCCCTCTTGGTCCCTTCTTTCCATCCTTCGCTTCCCTCGCCCGAAGGCGTGGAGAGGAGGGTCTTCTGCCTTGCAGAATCTCGAGTCTGGTCGTCGGCCTTTAAAATAGCTTTTTTAGACTGCTTTTTCGGGTTGCCTTCGAGTCCGGAAAATTGGTCGGCATTTGCATTTAGACATCATAGAGTCACTTTGTTGGCATACTATTGCAAATAATTGCTTTGTAGATTGCTCCTTGTTTTTTTACCTTGTTTTGCAAAAAACAAAGTAGTTCATGTTGGTCTTGTGGTGTACTTTGGCGTGGTGTACTTTGGCTAGCAGAATCATTCTCAAATCTTAAAAAGTGGTTTTCTGGACTTCTCTTCTATGGCAAACTTCAGTCATTTTTGGGCTGCTTTGAAATTTCGCAGGAAACTTCTAGCAGTGTCATACAAAATTAGTTTCTGAAATTAGCTTTATATCCGAAAAATCTTGAAAATTCCTGATAGGCAGCAAAACATAGGGTATTTACAATGGGCACATTATGGGTACATTATATAATGCATGCTTAGACACTTGATACCTTTATAAAACTGGGAACAATAGGGAATATTAAACTCATAAAAATTTACTTTTCGTTTCATTGCAGGAAGCTTCCACGAGTCTGAGAGTTAAGAAACTTCCATGAGTCAGCCGGAAACTTCCACAAGTCATCTGGATTGCAAGCCATTATTTCATTTCTTATTGTTTTAAAACTAATAAGCAGTGCATTGAAAGCTTCAATTATATTTACGTACCTATTTTACTAATAAACATGTTTTTACAGTTCTTGAACAGGAGAAAAATCATTTGCTTACTGGTGCGCAGCTATGGCTGTGTCACTTGAGAGCTTGCGATTGACAGGTGTTCAATATGTGGTGTACTTACAGACATGCAATAGCTATGCTTTGCTATGATGTCATTTTATTCACACCAGCTTGGTGCAAAGGCCTATTTTTGCAACAGCGCTTGACTATATTGCAAAGACTTGACTCAAGAGACTGAAAGCCGCTAAGGCAACTAATTAGTGTTGCAATTCTTGATTGCCATGGTAAGTCATGGTTGTATCTTGACGTTAGCCCCCTCACATAGTCAGTCGCTGCAGTACGAATCGGCTTCAGTACTCGTCCTTACCACTATATAAGGAGTTTAGCTATTCAAAGCCTTATGGCTTTTTGGGATTAAAATATCCAGGCCGTAACTAGGTGTCCTGTAATAGTTTTCAAGTCGTCTATGGTAGATCTTGCAAGACATCTTGCAGCCCAAGGACTGGGCGTTATGCCGGCTAGAAGACGGCTACAGGACGTTTCAAGACGTCCGGGCTATATAATATCTTGCCAAGATGTCCACAAAACGTCTTGTAGACCTTGCCAAGACAAATTTTAAGACATTTTTTGTGTAGGCCAGAATGATGGTGCATGAGCTGGGAAAAGGATGGCTAAAAGACATCTTATATGCCTTTTTAAGATGTTAAATAGACCTATCTAGAGGTGCTGTAGTCGTCTTCAAGAGTTCTTCAAGACATCTTGCAAGACGTCTTGTAGCCCAAGAAAGACTGGGCATTATCCCGACTAGAAGACGGCTACAAGACGTTTCAAGACGTCTTGGGCTATATAACGTCTTGCCAGGATGTCTACAAAATGTCTCGTAGACCTTGCCAAGACAAATTTTAAGACATTTTGTTTTGTAAGCCAAAATAATGGTGCATGAGCTAAGAAAAAGATGGCTAAAAGACATCTTATATCCCTTTTAAGATGTTAAATAGACCTATCTAGAGGTCCTGTAGTCGTCTTCAAGAGTTCTTCAAGACATCTTGCAAGACGTCTTGTAGCCCAAGAAAGACGGGGCGTTAGCCCGACTAGAAGACGGCTACAAGACGTTTCAAGACGTCTTGGGCTATATAACGTCTTGCCAGGATGTCTACAAGACGTATTGTACATCTTGCCAAGACGTCTTTTAGCCGTCTTGTAGCCATCTTTGCGTTCAGTGGGCTAGAAGCTGTTCAAAATCGTTCTGCTCGTTTTATCCTCAGTATTTATCAACGTACTGCGAGTGTCACTTCTATGAAATTTAACGTATCTTTGTCTAGACTTGCCTCACGCCGAAAGGTAGCCCGCTTGTGTCTCTTCCATAAAGTATTTCACACTAACTCATTCCTCAGTCAACGTCTCCTCACACAACCTTTCTATGTTTTATCCCGTCTTGATCATCCTCATAAAGTAGGTGTACCACTATGTAGCACGAACACATTTCAACATTCTATCATTCCCAAAACTTCTTTTGATTGGAACCGCCTTCCCACCTCCATCGCCATTATCCAGGCGGGTGATTTGTTTAAAATTGGGTTTTAATTTCTATTGTTCATAACTAATATGTGCTTTGCCTTTAACTTATTAATTGTATAATGTTTCTTGTTGAATCCAACCCACTCTCCTCCGTAATGCCGTTGGCCATGAGGGAATTGGAAATAAATAAATAAATAAATACGGTCCTACCAGGTAAGCTGGAAAATAGATTGTTCAACGTTAAAATATACCAGTTCAACGTCTTTATCCACTGAAGCAGGCAAGTGATTTATTTCGCGGTTGAAGAATATACCAAACTGGCCGACATCGACGTCTATGACGCTAACCTTCTTCTATTTGGTTTTGAGCACGCGTTCGCTTCATTAAAACGTTCAGTTTGTCGTGCAATTAGCCGCCTGATTATTTGTGATTTGTGCCATTATCCTGCGAGACTTTTAGCAAAATAAAAGCTGTAAAAAGTAATGTTTAATTTTGGTTTCAACGGTTTTTTAATAAATATTTTTTCTTAAAACCATCATCTTGTAGGGCAGGGCGTCGATTAAAAATTTTAACCGGATTAATCGTCACCCTTTAGTTGATTAATTAATCGATTAATCAGCCTCGGTCATAAGTCAAAATTCTATATAGGGTGTCCCAACTAAAAACCGTAAAAATCGACGCCTGCGCAGAGCAATCTAAACTTTTTGTCAGAGATGTATTCCAAAGGTCTGTTTTTTCTTGTAAAATTACAAAGCGCAGCTCCCTTTCTGTAAAAGATAGGGTCAAGAAACTTGCCCTGATCAACGGACGATGACGACGTAGACGAAGGAGTCGAGGTACGGAGCGCGTTTGGCGCGCGTATTGATAGATAGCATCGGGAGCAGCGTCCAAAAGTGTAGCCGATTAGCGAAAGACAGCAGACGACACGCAGACGAAATCCGTTGGCAGCAAATGTGCCGTTGTTATGCAAACGTTTTTCTTTCACTTTAAGTTTTGGTTAAATTGTTGGTATAAACTTTTAAACAACAGGTACTTTAAAAAAATTATGTTCATTTTAATAAACCTTGGTGGTTGGTTTATAAGGAGTTTAATAAACCACGGTGGTTGGTTTATAGATTGCATTACCTCTATAAGGAGGTAACGCCATCTAAAAATACCAGCGCCAAACTCGACCCGCCAGTCCACTTCGTCGTCTGCGGCGCAGCCCGCCGTTGACCCTGACAAGTTTCTTGGCCCCATTTTTTCTACAAAGGAAGGTACGCTTTCTTATTCTACAAGAAAAAGCTGACCTGTGGAATACACCTTTGATGAACAATTTAGATTGCTACGTGTATGAGTCGATGTTTACGATTCATTTCAGATCGAGCCTGGTGACTTGGGACACCCTATAGATATATAAATATATATATATATTTTTTTTTGCCTTTGCTGAATATGTGAAAAACGGCACAATATAGAATTTTGATTAAAAATAAAATTCGATAAGGAGTTGTTAACAGTTCATAGACACTCACACCTTATAGAATATTACTTCCGCTGCATGAGGCAAGGAAGTTCGTTGATATTCTCCGTCAAGTGTGGCCGCCTTTGATTGCTCAGGATAGTCTCTGCTGCGCTAAACGCACACTCGCACGGCGTTAAGTGGCCGGGACAAGTGTAAACTCCTGAGCTTTTGTAGATTTACAAGTTTCAGCTTAAATTTGTCCTTCATATAGGTTTATTCATCCATGTATGCGTAGTGAAAGCATATTATTTTTACTTTCTTTTGGTTTATGAAAATGTTACCGATCAACCGGTTAAAAATAATCGCGATTAAAGCATTAATCGATTAATCAGTGGGTTAATGGATCAATTTACCATCCCTATCATTTTGATCGGTGCTCCAGCTTAAAGGCCCACGAGACTACGTGTGCTTAATGGGTCAGTATTGGTCCAATGGTCAAAACGTTTCTTGCTTATAAGTAGTAATACTTTCTTCAATCTTTGCTTTTGTTTTGTCTTAGTTCGAAGACATATCTAGCTGCAGTGAATGTATTTTTATGTTGAGCACCTTTTGATCTTACTGTTAAAAATTGAGTATTTTGCAATATTTTCATCACTGAATGTAGACCAAGCTCCATAATCATTCTTTTCGCTTTAAAATTTAGTAATTGTTAGTAATTTGGCTCGTTTTTGTGTATATTCCAGACGATATATTACCTTTGAATATATGTTTATAGAACGACCACATTTTAGAGTTTTAATTTTTGAAAAATTATATTTTTTTGCTGAATTTCAGCATAAAGAATGCATCTTAGGAAACATAGTCCGGTTTTTGTTATCAACATTTTTATAAAGATACTTTGTTTGCCTAACTACACACACTTAAGTTTTAAGTCACTGCGATAACCTGTTTTTTTTAACTGAAAGGTTAATATCAAATTTTCTATAACATTCTTAACGCATCTGCACCCTTAGGACTCCCGAAAATGCGCGACAAAACTTATTGAATTTGGTTAGAAAATTACATTGACCTACTAAACACGGCGTTTAGTCCGCAGTCCCGCGTCAAACCTTTGCGAAACATAAAACTGTATTTCACCGTTTGGACCTGTTTACGCCAAATTCAAGGTGTCGTTAAACAAAAAAAAAAGGTTAAAGCGAAGATATGTCGGGAAATGTACTTTCACATCATCAATAACAAGCACAATATTTTCCGACCGAATCTGAGAGGATGAAATTATACCTGGACAGCCAAATGTATAGACGTTAGCACGCTTTATCTCGAGAAGGTTCTACGTATGCACAAGCTGTTCTCACCAGGCGTATGAATGCTCCTTAGTCAATAGTCACCAGATGCTCCTCTCATTGAAACGGTGGGGGCAAAATTATGTTAGAAGTGATTTACTGAACAGTCTTGTCGCAGTTGTTGCAGGTGCTCTTGTTGCCTAAAATGTTCGGTGTTGTGCCAATGAATATTCAGAAGTCTTGAGTTGTGTGACGGAAGAAGGGCTTTCGTTGTTTGATCGGCAAACCACGCTGATGTCTCTGAACGAATGCCTCAGCTTCTCTATGCTAGCCGGCGCTCTCGGTTGAACCTGCTATTCACTATTTATGTCCGTTTTATATGAGAAAAAATGCAACTTTGGATATGTTTGGTACCTAGAAATTGGAAATTGAAAAAAATCTTTCGTTTCCTGATAATAATAGCAAAGAAAACTACATTTTCGCCGTTTTGTAAAATTATTTTTTTCTGAAAATTAACTAGGTTTATTTCAGAGTATGTAATAAAGATTATCTTCAAACGAACACCGTGACCAGTCCACATGCTCGTGAAAGCGAAATTCGTAAAACATTCAATTTCCTGCAAAGTGAAGTCGTACGTACTTTTCTCGTTATTAGTCTCTTGTCTGTAAATTATCGGTACATACATGCGTATAAAAACTGAAAACATATCCTGTTATTTGCCAACGTATTTATGAAAATGGGGATTGAATTATGCCGAGCACTCTTTATGTTGTATTAACTTTCAATATTTATTTGTTATGAATTGACTCAACCGCAAATGACTCATGGTAATGAGCCTCTGCCAACTCATTAGCATTCGTTATGTTTCTTAGACACACGTATCCTGGACCAAAATAATTAAAAAAAAAGTGAACAGTTATGCGTGTAACCGAAACAACAGGAATGGCAAAACGAGTGTGATACAAGAACCAAAATTCACTCACATTGGATCCAAAAATGTATAGGTGTTGCTGGTTTCTTCGTTGAATTTGCTTAGCCGCGTGTTCGACAGTTGTGTCTTATGTGTGCAGACAAGCTTTTATAATGAGGGTGTATCCGCTTATTCTAGTTCAGTGCCCTTAAAGCGCCAGCTGCGATAGCACACGTGCCGTATGCCTCGTGCGGCGCAGGTGTTGGCCATGGCGGCACAGCCCTTTATTCTTGCTCGTAGAGAGCAAGCGAGGCATCGTATTCTCCTTGCAACTGGAGCGCGGCAGCATCACGCTTGACCCATTTTTTTCCCTTTGTACTAAATAACCGACTCGGAACTTATGATCTTGACCTGAACTAGTACAAAACAAGTTATTCAACTAAACAAATATCGAATAGTTCTGGCAATCTGCTCTGTTTTAGATGCTGCTGTTTTACTCACCACCCGAGGTTCACAACCTGAGTGCTTGAACAAAATAGTCAAGTTTATCATATTAGTCAGATAACAACTATCGCCAAATTTGTTCTTCCTGTTTTTTTATGTCAGCTGTAACGCTCATGTCGATTACAAATAACACGATACATGAATAGACGACAAGCAAAAAACAATCACATCATTTGCACTGTATGTATATATAAACAATCGCAAAACACCATTGTAAATTGTGAAAATTTAAATTGTATTTTTTCTTGTCCGAAAGTACCTCAACTTCACCTCAAACAAATTGAGTCTACTGAGGAAACTATGGCATTTAGGGCATCTGAAATGCCTTTAAAATCTAATAAAATACGCTTTACAAATGATCATACATACTTCGCTCCACGGCACGTGAGCATGGGCATTATTGGCAGATGACCTTTCAGCACGGCGAAGTTTGTGAAGCTTCCTCAACTCTTTCGCTGCACCTCGTTTTTAGTTCCTACAGAGTGTTCAACACCAGAGGAAATGCACATATCATAGTCAGATTCAAATCGTATTTTTTTTCACAACCTTAAACACGTACAAGGCGTAGTTTTACGTGTGTCTAAAGATAGTCTGCAAGATGAAGAAGCTTTACAAAAAATATTGATTCTTATATTTTGTTCACATTTAATTTTTCCTCTAGTGCCCCAAAAACAACACTGAAGGGTTGCTTTATCTGAAATCAATGACATTTGTCGAGAGATGGGTCGTCAGATTTTATTAAACAATTGTATGCGGTAGCGGTATCTCTCCGATTAACAAAACCTTCCTTCAAAAAATTTGAATAAAACACTTTCACACAAAATTAAATAGCAATTTCTAGTAAACTACATGTGTAGAAATACACAGTTTGACCTTTTTTCCAGTTCTGTCGCCATTTCAGCACTGTTGGCTTTATTTGTTCACGAGTGTTGCCGACGGGCAACACACCACA
Source organism: Ixodes ricinus (assembly GCA_037355805.1). Taxonomy (NCBI): domain Eukaryota; kingdom Metazoa; phylum Arthropoda; class Arachnida; order Ixodida; family Ixodidae; genus Ixodes; species Ixodes ricinus. Next base: position 10,990 of record JAZHYW010038152.1, read on the forward strand.
AAAAAAGTTTTGTTTGTTTAATAGTTTAGGTTTTATTGCGTCGTTTATCTAGTATTCTGGCAACAGTCGTAAAGACCTGAACTACATCGCCATCCAGTAAAAAGATACTTAAGCAGTTCACGCAAAAAAATAAGTTTGGCGCGAGAATACGGGGCGACCAAAACGGCGGATTGGTCGCTGCGATGGGTTACCATTTTACTTGAAGCTATCGTATGCGCTTATATAACCTACATTTTATAGTGGCCCATACAGTTTAGGCAAGGACGACTTTTTCGAACTTTTGCCTGGTGCTTCCATCAGGAAACAAAGCTTTAACTCGCAAATTTATCTTACGCAATTTTTAATTTTAGCTCTGTTCTTTTATTTGATCTTCTTATCTACCATTACTTTCAAAAAAAATGTCTGAAGCAATTTTTTATATCTCGTCAAAAAAGGACTAAGGGGCTAATATTTTTAAAAGCGGCAACGAATGTTAAGAACATTTTTTTTTGAATGAGACATTGTTTTTTATATTTGATAGTTATTTCTGCATAAAACACCGAACTTGCTACCTGAAGTAAGTTTACCTTAAATTTGAATTAGTCTAGCAAAAAAACGGATGAAGATATTGACATGTAAAAGGTTCAATGTCGAGCCATGATCATAAGACATCGGTGGTGTAATTTATATTTTGGCATGGTTTGCGAAAGAAAACATGCTCTAGCTCCAAACGTGTTCCAAATATAAAAGTTCAATAAATATTAAAATTCATTGAAGAAACATGATTTTGTTTTTTATAGCCCATGAGGTTCAAATTTACTAGATATAAATTTTGGGTGTAAGACTTTTGTTATAATTCTAGAAACAACCAGATAACTAGATAACTGTTCCAATTTTCTGCCTGTCAATCAATCCTCCATTCAACTATGATGGCTTCACGGCAATCCACAGGCGGCCTCAATAAAAACACATGTTTTGACAACTATTTTACCATAATTGTTTTGCTGTTATGTATGCACACAGCCGTCGTGAAGGGGTTAAGAGAACAAGACAGAACCCTTCGTTGGACAAAATATGTATTTTTTTTCATCTCGCGCGGCACCCTTTCTCGTGCACCGCAGATAACAGTTCACCATTCAATCCATGAGCCTTGGCACGGCACCGGCAATTTTGTTAGCAACGGCGTTTTGCCGATGCTACAATAGCAACTTCTGGAATATCTGAGCGACGTTAATGAGGGCTAAAATAAGCCGGTCTAACAACAGTATTGCCACCTGCACTCAGGGCGGGGCGAGCCAGATATCATATTTCATGTTTGAGTGGGCGAGTGTTCTGAAAGAATATATCGATGGAGCACAGTGTGACTAAGTAAAGATGCATATACAGCCTAGTTTATTCAGGATAGCCCGGTTTTTAGATAAAAAAACCTTAAATATTATTATGAAAGCCGTTTGCTTAACCCATTTTGGTCCCACCAAATAAGACTTGGTCAGTTCTAATTTGTAGTCGGGTTGTCTTTCCTGAAGAGCAGTTATGCTTCTCGGACAGTCCTCGTCATCTAACGATTGGCGACGACATGTTGTTTCCTACCCTCGAAAATATTTATAGCCTTCTTTTTCGGGAACTGCCAGGAACAGTCGCGATCATGATTGGTGGAAAACCGTGTGGCTGAGCGAAAGATGTCTTGAGGCAGAGTTATCTTCAATGAATCTACGTCGAGGTTGGTGACGGGAAGAAGATATCGCGTGCGGTACTTCACTCGCTTATGGCTTTCAAAGCAGGCGGAACTGTACTTTCATTTTACGCTGAAAACTGCAGCAATTACTGAAACGTGGATGTAAAAAATTTGAGTGACCACTTATTTTCTAAAGCAAACAAGTGTTTTTTTGCTTGACTAAGTGCGGCTTTTTGTTTCTTTATTTTCTTTCTCCTTCTATTTGTGACTTTTTATTGTATTAGTCTTGACGATGTCGTAACATCTAATTGCTAAAAAAACTTCACCGATTTCAAGTTAGCTGTATGTGTTTTCATTTAAAGAGAACGCAAGTAAGAAACAGAGGAAATATGACTGTAATAAAATCAGGGGCTAAACGAAGACAGCAAACAGTTGTTGAGGGGACAAAGTACGAAATAAGATAGACGACATTAAAACAGATGGTCACCGACAAATAGTTCATCTTTAGTATGGTACTTCCGTGACGAGGCAGCGGTCTTGCCGGAATCTGTCGATAATGATTGTGGTTATGACTGCAGATGATTGCGACTCTTGCTTAAACAGGATTACGCGCATTCATGAAATCGGCATAAAAATGTCGAAGGTCCTCTGTTCGTCTTCTCCTTCAGAGGAACTAGACCAATGAAGCCAGATGCGCTTCGCGCACAGAAAAGTGTCAACCTTGCGGCCCTTTAGAGAGAGAACGAAGGTTGGGGACGGTTCACCGGTACAAGGTCCTTGTCGTAGGCCCGAGGTAAAAAAGTGTATTTCATGCCAAACATTGTGAGAATCATCGCTACCCCTAGCGCTTTCAGAAGAGACCTGTGTTTCTGTCACTTCAATGAACAATGAAGTGCCATTTACAAGTTAAACGTTGATGCTTTGTTTGAGGTAAAAACGGACAGCTTTGTCTTAGAGCGCAGCTCTTAGGCGCCAGTTTCCGGCTTGAGGGGCTTCGCCGTCGGCGTCACGTCAGCGTAACCGCGCGGTGCATTATGGGATATTTCCCATAACGAGGGTCCCGCGCGGTGCATTATTGGGAGCAGGACGAGGGGGAGGGGGGAAGGGAGGTGGGTGGAGGAGGAGATAGAGGAGAAGGGAAGAGAGGAGGAGGAGGAGAGGAGGAAGGGGAAGGAGGGAGGGGAAGGAGGGAGCTGGACGAGAGGATAGGAGGAGCTTGAGGAATGAGGGGAGGAGGAAGAGGAGGGAGGATGAGGATTTGAGGAGGAGAGAGGAGGGGTATACCCCCCTCAGTACCCTTTCTTCCTCCTCCTGAAGAGCTCCGCTCTAATTCGGCGGTACAGGGTGTTGTAAACTGCTTTCATTTTTCTATGCGTTGGAAATAATCTAGCTTCAGAAACAATTTTATACATTAAAAAGGGGACGGGACAGCACATGAGTTGTCCCGTCCCCTGTCTTTATGATTAAAACTCTTTGTGAACTTTGGTTTTATAGTCATTTTTTTTTTCGAAGATGGCTTTTTGTGAAGTATGGAGTAGCCTTTACTTAGCTCTGAGGAGGAAGCAAATTGTTATTGTGAATGAAATAGTGCCGACTCCGGTCGAATTCCAAGCAGTTTAGATTGATATATATTTTATATTTTATTTGTATAACTATGTAAACAAAATACAAGCAGATAGCCAAGTATCTCTATAAAACGCCGGTGGCCGCTTCAAGGCGTATCAGAAAGTTCACGTTATTCCTATCAGCTTCATTCATGTTTGTGTTTTTAGTATTGGATCTAGCCAGAAGCCCCTGCAGCCACAGGATTTTTGGGCAAGATCAGAATGCAATCAAAAAGTATTTATCAATATATTTTATATATAATGGCTTTTTCAGGAATATTTAACGCGTTTTATGTATGTCAGCTATCTGCCGGGCTCTCGTTTATAATTAGACTGCATGTGCCAGTTTAATTGATCTAATGCTGCTCTAACAATTCATCGGGTTGCAGTCGCCTGCCCGAGCTTGAACCTTGATATATGGCTCGCCCCGCTGTGAGTGCAGGTGGCATTACTGTTCACATCACTGAATTATTTTAGCCCTCACTAACGTTCCTCAGATATTTTAGGAATTTTTATGAGCACAGAAAACACAAACTAAATCTTTAACATTGTAGCATCCAAACACATCTGTTATTATTAAGGTCTCGTATCGCATTACATTAAAACCGGCTTAGTTGTACCAAGCATTCCGGCACAAGAAATAAGGACAACAACTACAAAATGTGCTATACTGTTTATACTAGAAAATAACCACATTGGAAGTCTCGTAGCAAATATTAAGGGAACAAAAAGAAAATAATTTATCGACAGACGTAAAGCTTTCGTGTTAACCTTGTTGTCACCAAAATACAACAAAAAATTTACACCCACACCTATATCCAGTATTTCTTTACCTTTTAAATTATCAAGTAAAAAGATAAAAATATAAAGAAACAATTCTATTTTATAGAATCGATCTTAATTATAGGAATATATTATATTTGAAATACGTTTGGAGTTAGCTGTATATCTGTATATATATATATATATATATACAACGGGCATGGTGGCGGGGGGCCGAAGGCGTGGGGTATAACTGAGAGGAAAAGCAAAACCCTTGATGAAAACAGCAACAACGGGTGGTTTATTCTTCGACGTTTCGGCCGGAGTCCGGCCTTCGTCAGGAAGACTTCCTTAATTCACGAGAAAAACCAGTGAGGAAAAAAACGATCTATTCTGAGCTCTTAGAGAGATATAGGTATCCATAGCCTACTGTACAGTCCTCGTGAAAACAAAAACGCGTCCATTGACATCAATAGATTCAAAAAACGTATGTCCAGCCATCAGCCGACAGGTGATGGTATATTCCGACGTAGCCCCCTGCCGAGAAGTTATGCGACGCGTGTGACGGAGAGGCATCAGTGTGGCTGTGAGCTGGATAGTCAAGCGCGGGTGTACATATCCTCAGGCAACACGGGCATTTCACTCCGAGTCACACACGTACACCGTCCGTATTTGAAGAGTCATGAGTCAAAAGCATTACATAGCTTATTAAGAACATTATTGCGCTTTTTCAGATCCAAAAAAAGAGAAGTCCAAAATATGATTGCACTTCTGCTTACAATAAAATGTGTGAGTCAAAACGTTTGATAAGTTCAGCTGATGTCTGGGGCGCTAAAATCCCCCAAAATAATAAGATTGCACCCCTGTAACTCGTTGAGTTGTTCTAAGCCAAGCAGACATCGCTGAAAGTCATCAGGCGGCGTCTGTGGGGGGAGATAGAACAGACCAATAAGAGTACGTTCTTTCTTTTGCATACTTAATTTCGACGAACAAGCTCTCAGGAAAGGTTTTGTAAATATTGACGCCTCCTTGAGCTTTAACAGCCATCGACCGCGAAAAATACACCGCCTCCCGCTCCAGCTCCTTGAAACAAGTCACGGTCGTTTCGGTGCACCCCAAAACCAGGCGGAAAAGAATCGGAGGCCCCGATGTTAGGACACAACCAGGTTTCCGTTAGACAAAAAAAAATAGAGTAATCAGGTACTGTAACATTAGAAAAAAAAGCAATCGGCTTTTGTGCGTAAGCCGCCAATGTTTCGATAGAGTAAATCTACGTCATGCATCACTTGTCACCGGTCCTGGGAGGTAAAACACAAAATCACAAAAATATGGTTGTCAGGACAGACATCTTGATTACTTTTTGCCATAACACTGTTCTGTCAGCACTATTAGGTCTTCCGCCATTTTTTTGGTGACGTAACGCAAGTCATAGGCGAACCTTGACGCCCTCTCTCGTGTCCCTTTCACCCCACTGGACAGGCTTGGATATTGAAACCATTCAACTACCTCTATTTTGGAAGGAAACGAAACCATACTTGTCGACCCGCGTAAGTGAACTACACATCGTAGAAAGCTGAAAGTTCGTGAAAATCTGACGGTAGTGGTGGATATGAAACACGAAAGTTAAGAGAACACGCAATAATACCTGGATGAAAAGATAAAAATGAAGCGCAAAACTTTTCTATAAACCAACATCCAGAAAAGCTTATTATTTTTAAAACAAAAATCAACATCGTAGGTACATGGGTTATTGTATTTTAGTCAAGAACACTTCTAAACAAGAAAACATTCGTCAAGTTTCTTTTCGTGCCCGCAAGTTTTTTTAAATAATTGTTACATGCACCGACAATTGCATCTTAATCTGACAATATTTCGCTTAGGTAGATGTTGTCTGATGTTCTCAAGCAACCTACGATCGCGTCAGATTCTATCGGAGTTCCAGCTTTCTGATATGCGTAGTCTATTTAAGCGGCAGAGGGCCAATATCACCAAGTTTATCTCCCAAACATTTGGAACATCAATTGCATGTAAAGGGGGAAGTCGCGTAACGTTCCGACTCCATTATTCATTACGGTTTCTGAGTTGGAAGCGTGACGGTATTACTGCAAACTTATAGCTAAGAGCTGTGCTTTCTTTAATATTAGCATAGTTTTAGAGCGGTAGTGGTCATGGGCTCTTTCTACTACTGAAAATGACGTCCGTTGTCGATGTTGTAGTCGGCGGTGTAGGAGCTTTGTCGTCGACGTTGCCAAATCCTTAAAAAAGATCTGACGCTGGCCGCAGTGAATCGGACCTGGGTCCGTCGCATGCGAAGCGGAAACATTACCGCTAGGAAACGGCACTTTTTTTTTGTTGTTGTTATTGCGTCATGAAAACACTTTAGCGCAAACAATTTTTCTACGGAAAATTTACGTTGCATATTCATTCTACATTAATTTTTTTCAATATTCAGTCTGGTGATTCTACACACATCGTCAACTCGCTTTGTCGCACTTTCACAATGCGTTCAAATCTTTCCGCACTCCAATCGAAACCTCTTTCATTTAGAAAAGGGTATTTGGCAATCTCGTCCACTCGAACTCTGTAGAAATTCAGCGTAGTCACTTTGGATTTGTTTCTATATATTTTTCTATAATATTTCTGGCATTCATTGTGTTAAACCTCATACCAAACAAAAGCCTTTAACTTCAAGTTCCTTATTTGTCGTGTGCTAAAAGGCGACAGAAAAGGAGAGATATCGCCGTCGCTTAATGGCATGCATCCATGGTTGCGAATCGTCATCGTCTGCTTCTGCAGCTGCTAATACGTGTTCAAGATCACGCTCAATGTATTGGTTGTCAGTGTCCATATTTCTCCAATGCCGCCTGCGTTCCATTCTGTTGCTTCCAGATGGGCTTTTTCACAAAAATGCTTTATGTTTTGCTACCACCCGACTCCTCGTTTTTTGGGAGCCTGGGTTGTTTTTTTCGGCTGTTGGCACTTCCGCCACTCTCGGTTTCGGTGGTAAATGTAGCATGCGAAGATTCTTCCTCTTTGGTTTCCGGGATGGCATGCCTTGTCACGTCTTCTGGCCTCAGTGGACGTCCATGATATGTTCATTTGTTCTGTCATTAATGAATGGCTCCTGCAATTCTGGCGTACGTTTTCAGGCATTAGTTAGCACTCTTTCCAAATCGGCAACACCTGGTAAATTTCTGAAGCACGACACCCGCCTTACGTGTCATGTGCGTTTAGAGCTTAAAACAGAGCGGTGCACGACCTGGGATGACAATCTGCTCCTGTGCCGCCAAATATCTTCGTTTGATGGGGTTCGTCTTCGCGGAAGTATTGTGTTTAGAGAAGCTCGTCTTAGCGAACGCCGTTTTACCAACTCAAATTTATCATGTCGCCTCATAGAGAAGCTCAGTATAGAAAAAATGGCGTTCAGCTTCCTTTTAGCGAATTCAGCCCTCACAAAGTGGCGAATAGTGGTGGGCCATGTGAGGTAATATTTTTGTAATGAACCGCCGCAGACGACGGCAGCTCATTAGCGGGGGAGGGTGGGGAAGAAGCGAGAGAGGGGATAGGTAACAAGCGCCACAGTGATACACGCGACAAGAAGGAGAGCCTTTTATTAACTTCACTTTTTCGATAAACGGCACTTCTCTAAACTGCGCCTCCGCTTTCTCTAACCAAAGCTTCGATAAAACGAGCCGCTTCTCTAAAACATGTATCGATAAAATGAGTGAAGTCGAAAACCAGACTAAGCCCTTTCGGGCTAATCAGGTTTTCGGCCTCATGCCTTCGAAATCTTCAGCACGCCATGTTTCCCTTGCAGAGCAGTCACGTCTCGTAGGGCCCCAGGACCTTATGCACGACCTCGTCCGGTACATGGAAAGGTACCCAGTGCAATCTGAGGCGCAGGTCGGTGCTGTTTGGGACCAGCAAATAACACTTCAAGTACTTTACCTCGTGTTCCTTGGATTCCATCTCAAGCGGCTTTAAACTTAGGTGTTTTGTAGTACTCATAGCTCTCCTCTATACTCACAAAGCCTGGCAGTTTGACGACGGAGCCATAGAGTGCCTGGTCGCAGATTTGGAGCGCGAGTATTAGGTAGCACACAGCATTTCTGGCGGAACCTAAACGTCAGCGCACAGCTTTGCAGTGGCGAGGACCCGAAACATGGTTATCAAACCCGACGAGAAAAGAAGCGGTAGCGCAAGAAACGCAAAGAGCACGTGCGGACATTTCATCGCTCGGGAGAAGTGTGTTTCGGCATCTCGCCGCAGCATGGCGCCAGTCACGCGGCTCTTCCTCTTCCGTTGCCTGCTGCTCTACCTTTTCAATTTCGGCCGCCGCTTCTCGTGGCGATCTGGCAGGCTTTGTTAGTATTCGCGACTCCAGCGAACTATGAGGACGCCTCTATCGGGCAAATATGACGGTTGAATCCATGTCGTGCAGTGCCGTGTGCCAGCTCAACGCACAACGCTGGGGCACCAGCAAGTAAGCCTTGAACTCAAAATTTGTTCCCCGCGTTTTATCTTCCACGTTTCGAACCTGCGGCGATGTGTTGGGGTAAGCGAACTTCCAGAGGCTTGACTTTCTTCGAGGAAACGAGGAAAGGACTGCCCACTGTCCTTCCACGGTGATGATGAGCGTTTAGAAACGCACAATGTCTGGCTCACGCGGTTCCATTGGTTGCGTGCAGAGCAACCTGGGTCACATGGCGATACCACGGTTACGACACACAGTCACCAGTAGAACTGTTCTGTCGCACAAACCACGGACAACATGTAAACACGGAAGCCAGAAGAGACGAGCAGAAATCCCGAAAGGACCTGTTACGGCCAGTTCAGTGTTTTCCCGTTATTGGCCACGTGAGCGATCGAAAGCGTCGCTGTGAGTCGGCGCCACCACAATTGGCCGAATGCTAGCTATGACGTCAGCGAAAGCGATGTCTCAACGACGGAAATAAGAGGAATGCAAGAACTACAATTTTGACGGTGTCGGCAGTGTTGCTTTGAAGCGCTATTATTTCAGGCTTCCACCATGCCCATTACAAACACCGTGGAACTTGCTGTTCACAAGGTAATGACGTCACGAAAAGTAACCGAACGAGGACGCCGCCGACACATCTCGCCGCTAATACGTGACGTTTGTTTGCTGGAGTCGCGAATATAGGAGGCAATGGTAGCACCAAAGGCCACTGCACGTGCTCTCGGAAAAAAAAAGAGCCGATAAAAAGAACGTTGTTGTACTGTCAATGCCATGAGCTTGTGCTGGGAGAGGTGCTTCCACGCGCTCCGGAACAAAAACCGAAAAAACAAAGGCGTTATAAGTAGACCAGAGAGGAGCGATTCCGGTGCTTGGGGGGGGGGGTAAGGGGAGGTTATGAGGCGGCGTCGATCGGCAGGAGCGACGAGCGCGTGCCAAACGCCGGCCAGCTCGCGCGAAAGGGAATACAGATTTTTAAACAATTCTTTATGTTGTATGGTTGTGTTTTTATGACGTCCGCTACAGGTCAGATAATAACGTTGGCTGAGATGTATACTTTGTTCCGCACATTTTTGTTCACAAACCTCATGAAGCCTGAATGTGATGTCGATGCCAAACGTCTTCGCCACACTTGTCGCAGCTAGACTGGCAGCTATGGCTCTGGCTGTATTTCGGAATTTGTGTTTCATCCGTGAGTTTGCATTTTAAAAATAACTATATTGTATTTGTCGTGATAAGACAATGAATTAAAATAGAAAGGTTATTTTTATATATAAAAGATATTAGTGGATAGCCCCAAAGCACGCGACAATGTCCTAATCGAAACCAATTATTTATTACTGCGCAATTTAACAAACAAAATAATATTGGCTCCCGAACGAATCAGAATATCGAAACATGTGTGCTAAACGTTTCGCTAACGCCTCACAAACAAAAAGCATATGAAAGGCCGAAAATGTACATAACAATTGCAAAGATTTTCAAGTCTTCAAATTGGGGAAAAAATAACTTAGAAAACAACATCTATCCCCTAAGTCCTGTATCAATCACCTTTTTTTCGTTTTTGTTTTTTTGTTTTTTTTAAGTGAAGAGCTTTGTGAGGTTATAGTTTTAGTTAAATTTCGTTTAAAAATTGGAAGGTCAACGAGCCACACGTCATGAGGCGCTAGTCTCGCATCCTGCTGACAGCAGCTAGGATGATTTCCTCTCTCAACCACGCGAAGCGCGAGTGCAGTCCCGGATGACACAGGCCTGTGGCTTTGTTGGCTTCGTCTCCGAATGTAGCTTTGCCCATCGTTGACAGCAGCTGGAACTGATTGCGACTCGATGCAGCTCTACCACATCCGGTGAACTATAATTTCAGCCGGATGGTGAGTTGATCGCACCCCTGGGTTCAGGGGATGCAATATGTTGTTTCATATTGTGATTTCTTATTTATTTAAGAAGAACAGCTGCGAATCTAGCCCGAAATTCCTAGGTCCAGAAGCATATAGTTGATGTACAAATAAAATGGCGAACACAGAAGCCGATTAAAATGTTTCCTCATCTGAAGCCCTAAAAGTACAAAGCAGATAACGACCTATTCAGACCTGTAAACCTTTACCAGGAAACAAGATAGTAGTTACATGTACACTTCATAAGTTGCAATCAACTAAAGTAACGATTATCCTACATAGTGGTAAGGGACAGTTACATTAGAAATTAATTTCTGACTACAGGTTTGACTAGAACAAGTTGGTACATATTGAATTGGGTCAGCTAAACAGTTACAAATTAGAAGAACCGAGAGAGGGAGAGACACACACACCGCTATCAACTTGCTTGCTTTAACACTTCGTCTTCCTTTTTTTCATTTTTCACTACCGTTATTGATAACAGCCATCTGCCATGTCCGCGCCCTGTACCCATTAATATGTTAAGCGGCTCGTGCCACATCCTAAATATTGCCTTTCTTTCGCGTGGATCGTGATAGACGGGGTTACTCACTCACATTTAACCACTTTCTTCGGTGGCCAGGGCTTGAATTACTTCATGTGCATATGCGTTCCGGTGTCGCCCTATATAACGGAAAATATTGTTTGTATCAGGAGTGCACTTGCAGGACCGGCAGCGTGCAGAGAGATGTCTGGCCGATGTTCTTTAATAGAAGCCGCGAGCTAGGGAGCACGCGGCTTCTGTGAATATACTGACCTTGTGTGAATTAGAACTGACAAGGAGACAGCATACTATGTTAATGTATAAAGCTAGTCACAGTTAGTACCAAATGCCTTCTCTAGTATTTTAGCAAAACAATGCAGAATGGAAATAGGTGGATAACTTTCTACTTTATTTCGTGGGAGCGCTTGAACAATGGAATCACCAAAGCCCATTTCATTGCTAATAAAGCGACACCATTAGATATAAATTGACTAAAATTGAAAGCAAAACAACCTTAATGACTTCAAAGTTTCTTCTCGTCAATAACGAAATACCTTCGATACCTGGAGATATGATGTGCTTAGGGCTAGGAAGGATTGCCCTAAGCTCTTTTTCGGTGAAAAGAAGATAAGCCGAGTCTAAGACATTAGTGTTATAGTACATGAATTTGGGTGTTGTCCTGCAACCCTTAATACTCGGGAACAAGACTTGCTAAAATCATTTGCAATACTCTCATCCATCCGTAGATAATTGGTAAAAGAAGGCAACTATCACTATTTTTGTGCACTTCGTACCCTAGAGATTGTTGATGAGCGAGAAAGTTTTTTTTTTTTTTTGTTGGTGTCTCTGCGTGCGTCTTCAAATTTATTTCGAAAGTGCATGCTTTTCGCCTGACAGATACTGCCATTAACCTTAATTTTATAATGCTTAAATTTCAACCGTTGCATCGTTTCAAGGTGCAGCGTTTCGACTGTGCCCATGTGAGGCATTTTTCTTTGACGGCTTCCAATATTTCTGAAGACATTCATAGCTGGTCAATGTTACCTTGTTTAAATTCGCATTACGTGTAGCCGCTTTCAAAAAGAAGGTTAAACTGAGCTACGAACTATTCATAACCGTCAGGTGGACATAAGGTTAGAAGAAAAGTTTCTAATTACGTTGCTACCCAAGTTTATCGAGGGTTACAGGTATCGACTATTGAAAGTCAAAAGTCAAAAGTCTTTATTTCTCTCCGTTTGGAGAGGGGAGGCAGAGAAAAAAGCAACTCAGTGTTGCTTGACGAGCCTCTGCCCCCCCCCCCTACAGCAGCAGAGAAAAAAAATACATATACACGTACACACACTCATACGAATTCACAATCTCTACACCAAATGAAAAGAAAATAAGTGAGCTAAATCGTACAATCGATTCATGCTTTGACTATTCAGGAACGTATTTAAGAAAATCATTAACAAAAACAGAAAGTAGATCCTTCCGGGTTCCACTCAAAATAGTTATATTCAATTCACTGCAACAATTTAAAAGGCGCGGTAGTGTACATCTCAGCATTTGATCGCCGTAATTCGTCCTGGAGTGCGGTACTGCCCACGCATCTTCAGAACGAGTGTTGTAGAGCGTTTCCTTGAACTGAAGATTTGAGATCGATAAAAGTAAACTGTTGGTACAAAACGACTTTTTATAGGCAAGGGCTAGTTTGTAACTATAGTGACTGGAAATTTGCACAATATTAAATTTCTTAAACAATGGTTTCGTATGACTGTCATAGCTAGTATGACATATCATACGAATCACTCTTTTCTGAAGAATATGCATTTGATTGATATTAGTTAAGGTCGTATTTCCCCATACCAAAAAGCAATAGTTATATTGAGCGTAAAAAATAGAGTTGTAAACGAGTATCATGGCCGAACTAGGAATCATGTGGTGATATCTGTATATTATACCCACAGCCTTCGATAGCTTTTTACATGTGTATTGCACCATATCGTTCCAAGTCATGTACTGATTAAAGATTACCCCCAGGACTTTCACACTCTCAACTATATCAATAGTGCCTGTACCAAGCAAAAGTACAGACCTAGGACTACAATTTGTATTTCGAGATCTAAATACCACGGCCTTTGTTTTACTTACGTTTATTTGCAGGGAATTTGATGATGCCCAAGCATTTAATTGATAAAGATAATGGTTTGCATTGTTTATAATTTTATCTATGTTAACACCGGAAAAAAATATACTCGTATCGTCCGCATAAATAATGCAGTTCACATTACCATCAATATTTACTAGGTCATTAATATACAAGTTGAAAAGGAGTGGCCCCAAAATACTGCCTTGTGGTACACCGGTGGTTAGTGGTCTGAAATTTGATCGTTTTTTATTTATTTCAACACACTGATGGCGGTTTTGAAGGTAACTTCTAATCATTTGTAAAGCGACCCCACGAACACCATAAAGGTACAGTTTCGTAAGTAACGTTTTATGATTTATGCGGTCGAAGGCTTTTGTGAAATCAATGAATATGCCGAGTGTTACCAGCTTCGCTTCGATGTTGCTTAAAAGTAGTTCTTTTTGTTTTAAAAGTGCAATCTCAGTCGAGCGACCTTTCATAAATCCATATTGACAGGGCGTAATGATTGAAAATTTCTCACAAAAATTATTAAGCCTTTGATGTATGATTTTTTCTAATCCCTTGGAAAATATGGGTAAAACCGAAATAGGTCGATAATTTCCTAAGTCATTCTTATCACCGGTTTTATATATTACAGTCACCTTTGCTATCTGCATTTTTTTTGGAAAGGTACCATACTTAAGTGCTAAATTGAATATGTGAGTTAAATAGGGTAAAATCGCCCGCAATACATGTTTAATTGGTTTTATTTGAAGGTCGTATATATCGAAGCTTTTACTGTTTTTTAAGTTTTGAAACGCTGAGAATACTTCCTCTTCGTCGGTTGGGGTAAGAAATAAGCTGTCAGAAACACTAAGCATGTATCTGGAGGCACTCATAGAACACACACTTTGAGCGGGCTTAACAAAATGTTCATTAAATTTCTCAGCTAAAGCTTCCCCATCTATATCGGTGCCTTCAATTTTGATTTTCGTGATTATCTCCTTGTGCGGCCCATTCTTAAGTATACCGTTCAATTTTTTCCACATATCATCGGATCTGTTTACACCTTGAAATAAATTGTTAAAATAAGAACGTTTTGACTGCCTTACAGGCCCTTGTACACTGATTTCTTTGTTCCTTAAATTTAGCCAACACGCTAACGTCTCTGCTACGTACGAATTGATGGTAAAGAGTATTTTTCTTATTTATCATTTTTCTTATTTCTGACGTAACCCATGGTTTACGTGACTTGCGGGAAATATTTCGCTGTTGGTAGGGGAAGCAACGGTCGTATATCATAATAAACTTATCGAGAAAGTAATCAAATGCTTCGTCAGCTGATACGCTAGACAACACCGCACTCCAGTTCGCAGAAAATATCTGTTGTTCAAAATGTTGCAAGTTTTTCGTGCTGATGTTTCTAAAAAAGATTGAGCAGCACTAGTTTTTCTGCTGTTGAAATTTACATTACTAAACATAAAGATCGGCAGGTGATCGCTAATCGTTACCCCGATCACGCCAGCAAGTATCTCTGTGGTGGGAACATTCGTTAAAAATAAATCAAGCAACGTGTCATGCAGAGGCGCTATACGAGTAGGCAGTGAAATAACATTAGACAATCCATATGACTGATACAGAGACATTAAATCAAGCTGATGTTTAGAGGAGGTAAGCATGTCTATATTAAAATCACCGCCAAGATAAAGACACGATTTATTTTCACCAACAACCTTTAAAAAATCTTCAAGAAATTCAAGGAAGGTCGCAACATTCCCCGATGGCGGTCGATAGACGACAGAAAATACAAATTTATCGTGTTGTAAAGTTAAAATCTCATAGTCATTTGTTGTCGCTGTGAAATCACTAACAATATTATATTCAAGGTCTTTTTTAACGTACATACATACTCCTCCTCCTACTTTGTTGCTACGATTTAAATTGAATACTGCATACTTCTCTAGTTGGTCCACTTCATCACTCTGGTTATACCATGTTTCAGTTAGCATTATTATATCAAAAGAAAATGTAAAACTGTCAAGAAAGATGCTAAGTTCATCAAACTTATTTCGCACTGATTGAACATTTAAATGAAATAACGAAAAAGGCACATTTGGTTGGTCGTTAAAAAGTTTAACAACCTCATTTGGCAATAAGTAATAGCATCTTCGATCAACTCGCACCGGAATCGCCTTGAAACCAGCACAGTGCACGGCGCACCTTGGTCGTGCAGCGCGAAGTCGGTGCAACATCGAGGACAAACTGCGTCGCGCCGGTGCACCGCGGCGAGCTCCACCTTGCGTCACTTCGCGTTTTGTTCGTTTTTTCTTGCGTAGGTCAGCGCACGGTGCCCGTCTGCTGTCAATTTTTCCTATTTTTTACTCGTGGATGTGACGGTCCCACACAAATAAACATTGTGGACGTGATTGTCGATGGGGTCACGAAGCGGGTGACAATTCCACATGTATATGTTGGCCATCAATTGTTGGTTCAAGAAAGAGAAACACCAGATAATAGCCGTACCTCGCTGTCATCGAAACACCTCGCGACGTTTCCACGAAGTTCGTACCTTTCAGGCGCTCCTTGCCACCGCAGCAATCGCCGGTAATCGCGGCGATGGTAAGAAGCTCGTCGTCTCGCCGTCAGAAGAGCTGAGGAATTCATCTAGTGCAGCAGCGAGGCGTGTTCGTATTTGCAAGATCGCCATCTCGATAGTCTGCGCGTCTGCTACTCCCGCCATCTTCTCGATTCCCGCTCCTGGCCGCAATGCCTGATGGGACTGCACCCCGGCGCACCGTCGATTTTCTTGGTGCGAGTTGGGGCAACGAAAAGCCGCACCGGGAGGGTGCGCTTCGTTGATCGAGGACGTCCGGTGCGCACCGGTGCACTTGATCGAAGATGAAGGGGCGCACCTCGGTGCTCCGGTGCGCACCGGTGCGGATGATCGAGGATGCTATAAGATAAGTCTGTCATTGCGAGTGAAGTTAAAAAAAATCGGCAGAACCCATCCTTTGGGAATGATTATCTACGTTAATGCGAATAGCACCAAACGGTGCGGAGTTATGCGCGTTCGTCAGGTGGCCGGCACACTCTAGATACGCCAGCCCACTCTTGAGGCGATTCTAAATTTGTTGACACTTTCACAGCCCTGCGCACGATCTCCGCAGCCCAGCACGTGCGTTTGTGCTCACTTAGGAAGGCGAGCAAAGCACGCGCCATACGCACAAGCACTCAAACTGGTACCGACCAGACTTTCTGGCGTCTCAGCTAGTCTCAACCAACGGTACTCTAAACGGTTGTTTATATGTTTACCATAGGACGCGCTTACAGCGCTGTCACAGCTACCGTTGCGCGCGCGTTCCATGCACGAGGGCTCATTCCGCTCTCGTGAGGCTGGGCACGGCCGCTACATCACCCTCTCCCGAGCGCGGGAGAGGGTGAGCTAGCGGCCGTGCTTCAGCCTCACGAGAGCGGAATGAGCCCTCGTGCATGGAACGCGCACTCACCGGTAGCTGTGACAGCGCTGTAAAGCGCGTCCTATGGTAAAGATATAAACAACCGTTTAGAGTGCGTTGAATGACTGCCTTCATAGCTCTGTATATAGTGTAACGCTTTGCTTGTATAGGATAATGTAAATTATATTTGTTTTAAACATGCTGTAAATAAACGTCTGAAAAAAAAAGCCTTCATAGCTCTGTGGTTAGCGCGTCTGCCTGCTGATCAAAGGGTCAACGGTTCGAATCCCAGCCGGCGCCGGTCTTTTTTATTTATTTATCGACCCGCGGCGTAAGAGGTTAGATAGCCAGATAGATACATAGACGAAAAGTGCGTGAAGTAGCCAAAGAATGCTATTCGCATTAAAAGAAACCTGGAAGCCCCATAGTGGTGGTGCCATATCTTCATGGCATTACCCACAAGCTAAAGAAGATAGCGAGCAGGCAAGGGGTACACGTCGTATGTTCAGCGCCGAACAAGGCTTCTTCCATGTGTGGGAAAATCAACAAAGAACAAAACACTAACGAAAATCAATGTGACGTGGCACACAAGACCAAGTATGCCCAATGCCAAAAAGAGGTCATATATAAGATTCCCACGACATGTGGGAGATGTTACATAGGCCAAACAGGACGTTGTATTAACGATAGAACAAGAGAGCATGCTGCATCGTTACGAGCCGTAACAGCAGCCGGACACCCAGCAGCTCACTGCCGTACATGCGAATGTCAGGCAAAACTACACGAAGTTAGCATTGTGGGAAAACACAGAAACCAACTCGCGCGTGAATTGCTAGAAGCCCAGGCCATCAAGGACAACGGAGAGGACTGTGTTAGTGCCCCTTCAGTTGTACTCGACCACAAGGAGGAAGCGTTCCTGCGGGGAGCCACGGCGTCCGGGCAAGGATAAAAGAAAGAAGAATGCGCCAGCCTCACCCCTAAAAAAGGATGAGGAAACGCCAAAAAACCAGTAAAGCAAAAAAATCGAAAAGTGACCTAAAGAAAAGAAAAAGAAAAATAAATTATGAATTACGGGATAACCGCTCATTCACACTGAGGCGGATCCGCGTTCGCAAAGCGGTTGCGAGCGCGGTTGTATAAAGATCCAGTACAATTGCACGCGCACTCGATGACATCATGTGCGCGTGCAATTGCACTGAATCTTCATACAACCGCGTTCCCAACCGCTTTGCGAACGCGGATCCGCTTCCAGTGTGAATGAGCGGTAAAAGAAAAAAGTTTTCAATCACTCGCAAAGAGGAAAAGAAAAGGAAGAACATTAAACATTTGTTAGTCCTGCAGTGTGAATGGTGTTTTTATGCGTGGTTTCTTTGTTCAGCTGGCCCATCGTACAAAAGGTACGATGTGCCTGTGGTGTTCCCAAAAGAATGGCGCACATCTGTTCAAAAATTCACTCGATAGCGAAAAACCTTAACAAAGACAAGTGCCAGAAACACTACAGCCACCCTTACGTGCCATGTACAGTTCGCGTAGTGTACAAAATCCGACTAACGTGTGGTAGAAGCTATGGGAGCCAAACTGGACGGTGCCTAAACGATCTCCTTCTCGAGCATGATCGTTCACTGAAATCTACGGTTGGCGGTCATCTTCGCGTTCATTGCAATAGACCCTTTCTGAAATTCAGTCTGGCCACTTTGATCACTATCATCATCTGTGGAACGGCATTTGCGCCATACCAATGGTGGCCTTTTAGCGACTTATAAAGGAAGACGTTGAAGATGCTCCTAAGCGGATGATGCGAGGCCTGTACATTCGGGGGGTCAGTACGACGCGGCGTAGGAAGAGAACACAAGAGCTACGTAAGCGTTTATTTCTAATAACTCAGATTCAATCAATCTGTGGGCGGCACACAATCGGCTTTAAAGCACTTTGGTGTATAGAATTTTTTCGAGGTATCTGAGTGGGTTGGAGCTTTGTTCTGAATGCCGGTTCTTGGTCACCATCGAAATGAAAGTCATCGAGAAACAACTCGCACCTAAACAATTCCTCGCGTGCTGTTGACTTGCGAAAGTGACGGTGCCGATACAAGTTCATATCCGCCATTGATATTGCCGCCCGCAGAGCCGAGAAAGCAACGCTCGGTCACGGTCTTCTAGAAGATTCCCATTCATTCTCTCACTAATTGTAACTTTCCCTTTGCTTTGTTGTTCTCGAAAGTGCCAGTTCATCCTCGCCCCGAGCGCGCGACGCTCGAGCCTTCTTTGCCGAACTTTCGAGATAGCGACGCACTGTAGATAAGCAGCTACCCGCGACCTTGTCGAGTCAGTCCTCGCTCGCGCTCTCTGTTGTCGCCGCCGAATCGCCGCCTGCTTTTCTGCTGCCTCGACGCTCTTTCGTTCTTTACTTATTTTTGGTTGGCACAAGTTCGCCCATTAAACCTTTATTTTCAGTTCACTCTTCGCCTTCTTGTCGTCTTAATTCGTGACAATATGGCAAAACCTTAACTGCTTTACGAACCACCAGATGGCACTGAATTTCGGAAAGGGTCTATTCCTGCTCATGTACTCCGATTCTTCGAGGCACAACATTAATTGGACATTATCGAGACAAGACGACTCGCGAAATCTTGAAAGCGCATTGCATCAACAGCCTGGGGAAATAGACCATTTGCTATATTACCCAAGCATCAAGGAGAATGCAGGGATTGGTGTTCCACGCGCCGCACGTGCCGGTGTCAGCAGTAGCAACTTTTCTAAAGCAAATACATAAAACAAATCGCATGTTGCACGCGCGTCCGTCAACGCTTTATTTTGGGTATTTACTTCGAATCTTTTATACGGGGAAGGCGTGCGCGTGTGGCGCGTGGAACACCAATCCCTGCATTCTCCTTGATGCTTGGGTAATACTGCAATAGGTCTATTGCTGCGTTAGCCACCCACCAGTGACACTGCTTCAAACCGAAACCTTGTTTTTAGATCGGGCCTTTTGGGGCAAAGACATTGCAGTTAAATGGTGTTGTGTCGCGTTTGACACGTACTGCGTGCCCCGCGTGTCTTTCGGAACGTTCTCTTCTTCTTCCTTTTGTGTATAAATTCAGTTGCGAGTCAGAGCTTGTGTGTTGTGCATGTTCCTTTTCTCTGTCCTCGTCTTTTGTGCGCTGTTACGTTCACCTTGCGGTTGTTGTAGCAGAGTCACAAACCAGGATCCTTACTGTGTTCCGTCTGAGAGAAGTTTCATCGGGGCTTCGAAGCTGTGATTAGTAAGCCGATTGTGAGTCATTAGGTTTTCTTTCAGGATAATATATATAGAGAGTGGTTTGAACAAACGTCTGGATGCTACTGCTTCTTATTAAGAATATCCTGGTGCTTTCAAGACACGTTTAGGTAGATTGGATGCTGACACAGCCGATTTGTTTTTAGGAGAATCCAAAGTAAACTAGAAAGGTAATTTTATAAATATCACATTAACGGATAAACCTGGAAAAAAGCTGACAACGTCCTAATCAAAACGAGTTTTGTATACTGCGTATGTTAACACAAGCATAATCATATTTTCTCCACAAATGGTAAGATTATGAACTTAGTTGCGCTAGTGGTGTTGGTAAAGGTTCACAAAAATTGTATATGAAAGCGTATATAAACAATAGCAATTACAAGGCTCTTTGAGTCTTACAATTGTGACAAATATTTCCAAAACAACAGCTATGGTCTATGTTACTATGCCCTGTATCAATCACAATATTCCTTTTTCAACAATATTTCGCTCTTAACTCAAAGTTTGAGTTAAATCACTGTTCAGAATTGGGGGTCAAATAGCCACATGTCAACAGCAGCTAGTCTGGTATCCTGCTGAAAGCAGCTGGTATGATTTCCTCTCCTCGGCCGCGCGAAGCACGCGCGTGGGGTTTTGGAACACACAATCATGTTGCTTTATTGGTTTCGTCTCTGACTGTAGTACGCTCATCGTTCATTGCCGCTGGGGTTTGACTGCGACTATGTACAGCCTAGGCATCCGGTGGGGTATATTTCAGTCGGATGGCGAGTTTATCGCTTCTTCTTGGTTCAGAGTTGCGATCTGCTGCGTCAATTTTTATTCATTTATTTATTTAGACATGACATCTTCAAGTCTACACCGAAAGCGATATATCTGGTAGTTGATATAGTTGATGTACAAATAAAAAACAAAAAATCAGCAGAACCCATCCTTTGGGAATGATTATCTACGTTAATGCGAATAGCATCAAACGGTGCGGAGTTATGCGCGTCTGTCAGGTGGCCGGCACACTCTAGATACGCCAGCCCACTCTTGAGGCGATTCTAAATGTGTTGACACTTTCACAGCCCTGCGCACGATCTCCGCAGCCGAGCACGTGCGTTTGTGTCACTTAGGAAGGCGAGCAAAGCACGCGCCATACGCACAAACACTCAAAATGGTACCGACCAGACTTTCTGGCGTCTCAGCTAGTCTCAACCAACGGTACTCTAAACGGTTGTTTATATCTTTACCATAGGACCGCAAAGGACGCGCTTACAGCGCTGTCACAGCTACCGGTGCTCGCGCGTTCCATGCACGAGGGCTCATTCCGCTCTCGTGAGGCTGAGCTAGCAGAGGTCACCCTCTCCGAGCGCGGGAGAGGGTGAGCTAGAGGGAGAGGGTGAGCGCGGGAGAGGGTGAGCTAGCCCTCGTGCATGGAACGCGCGCGCACCGGCAGCTGTGACAGCGCTGTAAAGCGCGTCCTATGGTAAAGATATAAACAAATGTTTAGAGTGCGAGTGACTGCCTTCATAGCTCTGTGGTTAGCGCGTCTGCCTGCCGATCAAAGGGTCAACGGTTCGAATCCCAGCCGGCGCCGGTCTTTTTTATTTATTTATCGACCCGCGGCGTAAGAGGTTAGATAGCCAGATAGATAGATAGATTGATAGATACATAGACGAAAAGTGCGTGAAGTATCCAAAGCAATGCTATTCGCATTAAAAAGTGGTTAAAGGGGCGATGCAACAATTTTTGTACTTTGCGCAAATACCACTTAAAACGGATCCCTGACGTTAATGACCTATGAAACACGCGTTTGTTTTTCACCCCACGCAATAGAAGTCCCAGAAAAAATAAAGAAAAACGAGCGGCGTTCATTCCCTCAACTCGCAGCCAGAACAAGCGGCCACGTGATCTGAAGCCGATTATATGCCGCCAATGTTGATCATAGCCACGCGCTGGGGTTGGCAAAGCACAGGACACGCGCTGAGTTCCCGACATTGTTATGGCTCGGCTATTGTCGTCGTTGCAGCGATTGGACACGGGCCACTACCCGAATGCTTCTCGAGCTAGGAATTATCACGAGCCCAAATCGAGTGCCCACGCAATGCTCGGGTCCAATCTATGAACCGCATTCAAATATCGTCATCGGGGTGTTTTGCGATCCCCACGTTACGTCATCAAATTTTGCAAAGGAGAGATTGAATGAAAATGATCGCTTTTGTCCTTGAAATTACACCGCAACAAAGGAGTTTCTTGGCCAGTGGCGTTGCGTGTGAGTATCCTTGAGTCCCACTAGTGCCAGTAAGCTCGTGTAAAGTGAAAAACATTCCAATTGAATATCGTTGCACCGCTCCTTTAAATATATCCTTTTCTGCAACCCCAAAATTGCCGTTTAGAGAAAGGGAAAGAATCAAACAAATGTTAAAAATACGTTGTTAAATTTACACTAACTTAGTTGCTTCAACAAAAGTTAGGATTATATTTCCCTAAATGTGAGGGACATTTACACCATACAGGAATCACTTACTCGGAGGTAATGTTTTAATTCTCCCAGCGCTAGGATAGAGAAAAAAGACAGGGTTTTTGCAGATGTTTCTTCTTATTGCCAGTCAAACGCTATTTTTGTTAAGAAACATTTGCCAAAAAAAAAATCTTGTCAGGCATTTTACCGCGTTTTTTCGTGCATATGTAGATCGCCACACTTAACTTGTTTTCAACGGAGGCAGGAAGGCCAACTGCATTTCACCTCGCATCCAGGGCAGATAACACTTCGGTCGCCCTAGAGAAGTGACAGAAGTGCTATCTGCACTGGAGAAAACGCTAAACTTCGTTTTAGCAGCCGGAGATTTTGCTGTCGGAATCGAGAAGCTGGAGAAGTCGTACTACAAGTAATGAGACCTCGAATTAGAATATTTTTTTTTTATATCTGACTATAATCGGCCGTCAAGTATTGCCAGAGGGTGGTTATTATTTATTAAGATAAGCTTGTTATAGCGAATGCCGTATTGCCGACCACAGTTTATCTAAACGCTTTATAGGGAAAACCACTTTGGAGAAAATTCCAATGGGCCTCCTTCTAGCCGATTCGGTCGCCGCGAAGCGGCGTGTACGGGTGTGCCAGGTCGGTTAACACTTTTTATAATGAGCCGCCGCAAAGGATGGAGGTGAGGGGGCAGGCGGGGGGGAGGGGGGGGGGTTAACGCCCCCTCAGTGGTACACGCGCAAAGTAGGGGAGCCTTTTTTTACAACGTCCCCTTTTCGATAAACGGCGCTTCTCTAAACTGAGGCTCCACTTCCTCTAAACCGAAGTTCAGTAAAACGTCACCGTTTTCCAAAACGCGTTTCAGTGAAATGGAGTTCCATCAACCGTAGTAAGCTCCAAGACAGTAGAGAGTTTTAGTAGATCGTTCCGATGACTCCGATAACGATTCCCGATACTCCGCCGCCGCCTTTGCGCATGCATCGTATCGTTATCGGGGGTATCGTATAGGCATCGGAACGATCTACTAAAACTCCCTACTAAGACACGACACTTGCAGTTAACATCACATGAATTGTGAGGTTTCTGAACAAATTAGGTTTATGTTTAAAAAACAAAATTACTGTGAGTCTCTTCATTTTACCTAACGACAACTACCGAAGAGAACTGGGTATCATAATCGAGCATCGTAAACTTAGCATTTCCCCTTTGTACACTTCAAAAAATTGGAGAAAAAAAAACATCTTTCAACTCAATATTACTGAGCATTTTTTTTTCATTGCGGAAATGATTAAGTGATTTATAATTTTTCAAGCGAAATAAAATACCCACCAAGTTGATTGAACGAACCAGATGAAACCAACAAGTTACATTCGTATCAAATAAGAAAATTGTTACTTGAAAAAACTTTTGCTTCCAATTGGAGTCGCTCTAGAGAGCGAACTGTTTATGAAGATTACTGAAGCAAGTATCAGTGTATAGCTATAATTGTAAGCTATCTCAGGCTGTCATTTTTTCTTGGCATTGTTAAAAATACATTTATGTTTATATATATATATATATATATATATATATATATATATATATATATATATATATATATATATATATATATATATATATATATATATATATATATATATTATAGCTCGAAACGTGTTTCAAATATAACTTATTCATATATTTTACATAGATTTTATAAAAGGAATATGTTCTTTATTTTCTTTGATCTTTTAGATGCGGAGCATCTCTTGCTCAGGTCTATGTCCCGCGGCGTTGGCGTCGGCGTCGTAGTCCGCACTCACAATAGGCACGCGCAACTCTCCTCCTTCCCTCTCTCCAACAGCTGCGCGTTACTCTCTCCGTTCTCTCTCTCTACCAGCTGCGTGCACTGCGCGTGCGTTCGCTTCTCCTCACACCGCGCGCGCACGCGCAACTCTCCTCCTCTAGTCTCCTCTCCTTCAAGTGTGAAAAAATAAACAACAAGCGGCGAACGTTCCAAGTTTCTGTGGCGCCATCTCTCGACGTCAGCACGCAACTGACTCTTTCCTCGGAACCAACACGATGCTCCGCATCACCCCATGGTTCCCCTCGGGAAGATGGTGTAATTTTTTACTCTACAATTCAAAAGGTTGAGAAATACTGGATGTAGGGGACGGGTGTAATATTTTCGTTGTATTTTGGGAATAACAAGACAAATAGGAACGTTTTCGGTCTGTCAGTAGATCCTTAACTAGAGGGCCCTTGAATGGAAAAAAATGTTTTTTCTTAACAGCTTGTTTGGGACGCGCGTGTCAAAAAACTAATTTATGTAAAAAAAATATTTTTAGAGCAATATTGACGGCGCGAGACTCGATTTAGTTAGCAGTCACCTCCTTTCAACTTGTGTCCTCGATCGGCATTTCGAGCGCGTGGAGGAGAGGTGGGTCGCTTCGCCTTCGCGACCGAGGTGGTCATTCCGGAATGGCCCGTAATGCCATGGACTTCGAGCGCAGAGTTTAAAATAAATCTCTCGCCATCAATATTGCTCTAAAGAATTCTTTTTTTTCGTAAAACTTTATTTTTTTGACACCCGTGTCCCAATCAGGTTCTTTAAAAAAAACATCAGTTTTCTTTTAATGGGTCTTTAAACTATGCCGGCTTCAACGAAACCCGACAGGCGACCTTAATATTAACAGATGTTTTCGAAAGCTACTATGCTACAATTTAGTTGCTGTTAGATGTGCTTATAGCAACTCCTCAAATATCCGAGGAACCATACTGAGCGCTTAAATAAGCCGGTCATGTATTCAGTAATGCCGTCTGCACTCAGGGCGGAGTAAGCAGAATATCAACTTTCAAGCTCGGGCCGGCGATTGCTACCGGATAAATTGTTGGAGAGGAGTTCGATCAAGTAAACCAGCATCTGCATTATGAAGTCTATATTAGAAACGAGAGCCTGTTAGCTGAGATATGTTCATGCGTGTGCATGATCATGAACATGAACATCGGCATGATGTTCATACGTGTACCTCTGATACAGGTTGGTTTACATTCACATACATGTTTCAAAAGTGATGACCTGTTCTTGATTACGGTGTCGTGCCCGACCCATTTGCGTATTTTGTGCCATAGGCTTCGTACCTATGTTTGTTCCTTGTACATGCGCCTCCTGCTTCTCGTAAGCGGTGATATTGAGTGCAATCCGGGTCCAATGACTAAGGAACAGGCGGAACAGTTGGCTTCCGTTTTCGCTATTGCCCAGCAGCTGCAAATAGGGCAAAAAATGTAATCGAAGAATTAAAGACACTCAAAAAAGATCTGCAAAGTACAAATAAATCGGTTACCGAGCTGTCCTCTAGAGTTACAGTTATTGAAACGCAAGCGTCCGCTAGCGCTTCAACACTAAAAGATTTGCATGGAGAGATTGTGACATCTGGGACAGTGTTATCTTGTGTGACGGGGCGCCTTTCTGTTCTTGAGGCTCGTTGCGAAGATGCCGAAAATAGACAAAGGCGTAACAACTTGATTATTCATGGCTTACCTGATACAGATAGTGAAACGTGGGCGATCACCGAACAAGTGGTCCTAAAAATTTGTTCAGAGAAGCTTGGCTTTAGTTTAGAACAAAGCTGTATTGAACGTGCCCACAGATTGGGTCGTTTTGGTCCGAACAAAAACCGCCCAGTAATAGTAAAATTGCTGTCTACTAAGCACAAGGATTTGATCCTTAACGATGCCCGCAAGTTAAAGGGTACTGGATACTTCGTAAATGAGGATTTTTCCCCAGCAGTGCGTGAAGCACGACGAATGTTGCTTACTTTTGCGAAAGCTCAAAGTGAAAGATTTAAGCTTCGTTATAATAAACTTTCCATTGGTAACAACGCTTTCGTTTATGATCCTGTGAGCAAAACTGTTGTGCCTGAGATTGATTAACTATGCGTAGCACCTTCACGTATCTCTGAAAAACTCATTTCTGTTTTATTTACTAATATAAGAAGCCTCATGCACAAGCGCGATGAATTACAAAGTTTTATTGATTCCACCAGTGCTGATATGATTGTTATCACAGAAACATGGCTACATGATACTATTGATGACAGAGAACTTTTTGACTGCGTTCCCTCTTTTAACATTTATCGTTGCGATAGGATTGGTCGGCGCGGAGGAGGCGTCTTGATAGGAATCAGAAAGACCATCGCATCTGCTTTAGTTAACATAGCCACTAACCTCGAAATGCTTTTTATATGTATAAATACCAAAGAGTCGCGCCATCTTGTCGGAGTGTGCTACCGTCCACCGAATTGCGATGCCTCTTTCGTTGATGCGCTGCATGATGCGCTTGCCGGGCTCGTTTCCAATTATCCCAATGCATCCATCACACTTTTCGGTGACTTTAATTTTCCTACCATTGACTGGACTAATCCTCCTCTGCTACAAAGATCAGAACCGGGACGGTTTCTTGAGTTGTGCCTTGAATTTAATCTTACCCAACTCATTAAAAGTCCTACCAGAATTACCACTGATTGTAGCGCTATTTTAGACCTTCTTTTGACTACCCTCCGCGACGTGTTTTCAGATATATCATGTCTCGATGGCCTAAGTGACCATAAGCTTGTTCACCTTCATGCCATGTTCCCAGTGCCTACTAATGTCACTTCACGAAAAGTTATCAGAAATTACGCAAAAGGTAACTATAATGCAATTAATACTAATCTGACAGTGTTCGCTCAAGATTTTCTTTTCGATTTTTCTTCTCGTACAGTGGAACACAACTGGCTACTGTTTAAAAATACAATGCTTGCCCTAGTTGAAAAATTTGTTCCCATCATCAGTATAAAAACAAATCATTCTGCGCCCTGGTTTAACCGGGACCTGAAGCTAATACTAAATAAAAAAAAGCGTCGCTTCAGGAAAGCCAAGCGAAGCCGCTCCGATTCTGACTGGGCGAGTTATAAGGAGTGCCATCGTTTGTACAAGGGGAAGAGTCGGGAAGCTCGTAGAAAATATTTTACTCTAGATTTGCCGTCACTTCTCTTGAATAACCCAAGAAAATTTTGGAAGGTGGTTAATCCAAAAGCCAATGTCGCACTTCGCTTAACTGATAACGGAAACATTGTATCTGAGGAAGGATGTGCTTCGCTGTTGAATACGACTTTTGGTGCCGTGTTTACTCAGGAACCACTGGGGGCAATCCCTCCCTTTCCTTCGTATTTAAGCAATAACATGCCTAACGTAAACATTACACCAGACGGTGTTCTTAACCTTATTAACAGCTCTAAACTTTCTACATCCGCTGGTGAAGACGGCATTAGCTCGAAATTATTGATGTGTACTAAGGACATTAGCTGTGTCATACTATCCGAAATATTTTCCCAGTCATTGTTAGAGGGTAGGCTGCCCAATGATTGGAAAATCGGGCGGGTCGTTCCTGTCTTCAAGGGTGGTGATAAATCATCTGCTAATGACTACAGGCCAATATCTATAACCAGTGTGTCATGTAAATTACTTGAACATATAATCTATACTAACCTTGTTACTTTTCTTGAGAAAAATAATTTCTTTTCACCTCATCAACATGGTTTTAGAAAAGGACTGTCTTGTGAGACACAGCTGGCTGGTTTCTTACATCATATTCACACTAATTTGGACAGCAATGGACCTTTTTCACATACCGACGGCACCAGGCGGTGGCTGCACGAACTAAAAATCGAGGAAGGGACCTACCTGCGCTACCAATTGATAATGGGAGCTACGCTACCAGTTTCTTCGTTCTCTGAGCAGCGGGGCGTGCCCAACGCGCCGTCCAAGTGGGGCATCCGTGGCGTCAACTTAAACGTCGTGTTATTCTTTCCGTCCGCTTTCTTTTTTTGCGTAACACAATTATATGTATGCTGCAATTACGTTCGCTACTCGCTGATCTACAGCCTCCTTCCGAATTTCCTCGATTTTTGGTGCCAACTTCCGCCGCTTGGCATCGGGCGCTCGCGCGTGCGCAGAACGCTTCTCGGAAAAGGTCCATGAGGTTACTGATGCTATTTTTCTCGACTTTTCGAAGGCATTTGATCGCGTTCCTCATCAGCGTTTGCTCTCGAAATTATCTGCACTAAATATTGACCCGCATGTATTGAAATGGATTAAAGACTTTCTACATAACAGGACCCAGTACACTATCGTTAACAACCATCGTTCAAATCCTGTTCCCGTCACCTCCGGTATTCCTCAGGGAAGTGTGCTGGGCCCGCTTCTTTTTCTATCTATATTAACGATTTGCCTAACTCCTTGACATCACAAATTCGTCTTTTCGCCGATGACTGCGTTATTTATCGTCGGATCAG
The DNA here is from genome assembly GCA_037355805.1 of Ixodes ricinus. Classification (NCBI taxonomy): domain Eukaryota; kingdom Metazoa; phylum Arthropoda; class Arachnida; order Ixodida; family Ixodidae; genus Ixodes; species Ixodes ricinus. The sequence continues at coordinate 39,518 of JAZHYW010038152.1, forward strand.
TAACCCATCAGATTCTACTGCCCTTCAAGACGACTTACTAAATATCAGCTCATGGTGTACTAACTGGCTCATGATCTTAAACTCTTCTAAATGCAAGCACGTTCGTTTCACTCGTCCTAATAATTCTTATTGTTTGTACCCCAGTCAATATCACATTCAAAATACCCCGTTGGAATTAGTCCAATCTTACAAATACCTAGGAGTTCACCTAACCTCCGATCTATCGTGGAACATGCATAGTAATTACATTCTTTCAAAAGCTAACCGTAGTCTCGGTTATTTAAAGCGTAACCTTAATTCTGCCCCATCTTCTCTTAAACGACTAACATACGTCACGCTTGTTCGACCGATCATGGAATACGCTTGCAGCATTTGGAACCCTCATTATCATTACTTAGCTGCCTCACTGGAAGCACTCCAAAACCGAGCCGTTCGTTTCATTTTTTCTGATTACTCACGTCATACCAGTGTAACTAACCTTAAAACCCGTGCTGACCTTCATTCACTTGAGATACGCCGCAGGGTATCAAAGCTATGTCTCCTGCATAAAATTTACTACTCACCATCACTTCACTCGTCACTTCTCTCTCAACCGTCTTATGTTTCAGCCCGCATTGATAACTCATGTAAGATTAAACTTATTTCTTGTAAGTCATCCTTGTTTTTCAGCTCGTTTTTGCCATCCGCCATTGCTGACTGGAACGACTTGCCCGATAACATTGTTTGTCAACGTGATCAAGTTCTTTTTCGCCAAGATTTAACTACTTTTGGGGGCCTTTGATGCATGTCTACTTATGTGTGGTTGATTTTGTTGTTTTTGTGCTCTGTACTTTTGATTTATTCTGCTTTGTCAACCCCTCACCCCCCCTTACATAATGCCCTTTGAGGGTGTGTAAGGTATTTAAATAAATAAATAAAAATAAATAAATGTAAAACACCTTAAATAGTATGTGCAAAATACGGTTATCGTTGAAAACGCAATAATGATTAAACACTTTTTCACTTGTGTTTTGATTTTTACCCGAAACTTCTATGGCTGGAGGGGGCTTGTGGCCAGCCCCAATACTACAAGGAATACGAACGCGAGGTGAGAAGCTGATAGAAATAACATGAACTTTCCGATATTTCTTACTGTAGCTGCAGGTTCCCAAAGATACTTGTCCTATCTTAACGCCTGATAGTTTGTTGACATATAGTTATACAATCGAAGGATAAAATATATATTGCTCTAAACTTTCCTAGAATCCGATTAGAGTTGGCACTATTTTAAATTCACAATAACAGTTTACTTGCCACCTCACAGCTTGGCAAAGACGACTCGCTCTCTCACAGAGAAATGTTTTCCGAAATAAAAGAGAAAAACGAAGCTGTCCATTTTTGCGTCAAACAAGGCATCAACCTTCACCTTGTACACTGCACCTTGCTGTTTTATTGAAGGCACCAGAAACGCAGGCCTCTTTTGACAAGGGCGAGGGGTAGCGATGATCTCCCGCAGGGTTCGGCATGACATATGCTTTGTTGACCTCGTGCCTACGACCAGGGCATGTAACACGTGCACCATCCGCCACCATAGTTCTCTCACTAAAGGGGCTGCACGGTTGGCACTCCTCAGTGCGCAGAAGCTTCCTGCTCTGGCTGCGTGGGGGGTCTAGTTTTTCTAGAGGTGGAGACCCAACAGAGGCAGACCTTCGACATATGCATGCCGATTTCGCCAAATGCTCGAAAGCCAATTTTAGCAAGGTTCGGAGATGCATCTGCAGCTGCTGACAAGACCCCTGCCTTGTCCACTAGAAATTACTCATACCAAAAGCTAAACTATTTGTCGGTGGCAATCTCTTTCGATTTCTTCTATCTTTGTTTCGTACTTTGTCCCCTGCAGACTGTTGTTTGCTTGCTTCGCTTAGCTCCTGATTTAATTATAGTCTTCTTTTCTTTATTTCTGCTTATATTCGATTATCTCTAAATGAAAAAAAAAAAAAACAAAAAACATGGGGCTCTCTCCTATTCCGTGATGCTTTTCAGCGATTAGAGTTTACAGGGGTTGTCAAGACCTTAATACAATAAAAAATAAAAAATAGAGGGAGAAATATAATAAAGAAACTAAACGCCTGCGCTTAGTCAAGAATGAAACATTTGTTCGTACTTGAAAGTAAGTGGACACTAAATTTCGCACATTCACGTTTCAGTAGTCGCTGCAGTTTTCAGCGTAAAACGAATGTACGAGTGCGACTACTTTGACAGCTATAAACGATCGATCTACCGCACCCGATATTTTTCCCGTGACCGAGCCTCGACGTAGATTCACTGAAGATACTCTTCCTCAGTTCAAAGCTGCTACTGCTTTGTTGACGGATATGCTTTCCCCATCTTCAAGGTTACCGCCAAGCTCCATCGAAGAACATTAAGTAGTAAAATACATTAACGAAGAAATATATGCCGAAGGGCAAGAAATCTCCCTTACGAATGCCGTCTGTCGTAAACCAAAGTCACCGTCACTCTTATGCTGGAAAAGCAGCTGAAAATTGAAAGGTTCTACTGCAAACAGGCAAAGGGTTGGTTACAACATATAGCCTTGCAACGGTTAAGTCATGTGATCGCATTGAACTCTTATGCCTCAACTGTGACGAGTGGTGGGCGAACCTCAGGCAAGCCTTGTCAAGGCAACGTCTCATTAGGAGATATTTAAGCGCCTCACGCTTGTGCCTCCAAGTGCCGCTGTTAACGAGGTCCCACGTTAAGTCTCTAAGGCATCAAGCTATATCCTAGAGAAGTCAAAAGTCTTTGTGAACGTTTTTGATGAATGGGAACGTCTGGAGCGATACCAAGGCTAGTAATAACGAGGATATCGTGCACTCAGTCACGCAATTTTACACCGACTATGATCGCGACCTGTTCCGTGTAGTCCTCGAAGAAGGACGCTGTAAACATTACCATGGCCAAGAATCCGAGACATTCGGTTTAGTTCCATTCCGCGACGACATGTGGCGCCTAAGCCCCGAGCGAAATCACTTTTCCAATTTCCAATGTGCCCTCTGTTTCCGCCCGCACCGCCAATCTTATCTTCGAATCCGGAGAGGAGACATCGTAATGCAGTAAGGGCATAGCACTGATAACACGCTCAAGACAGCTCCGAACCTCGGAACCTCTCAAGGTCACAGCTGGGCGCGCCTAGCGCAGACGTGCAATGTGTAATTGCTTCTCCCGCAGCCAATGTGCATTTTAAAGTGATAAGCTAACGCTCAAGACTATTGCTCCATCGCTAAAAAGCCAAATTTAAACCGAGCAAAGTTAAAGCTATACTTCGTCTCACCTTAGCATGGACTGGCCCCAGAGGCTGCTCTAGCGCGAGACGGTAGCCTTGATTGGCGTTCGCGCCACACGAGCCCTCGTGCAGCCGCCGAGGTGTCGTCGAAAGCAAATAGCTCGCGCTTTTAGCACGCGACCAACAATAGCCCATGCTAAGGTTAGACGAAGTATTGAAGCGCGAGCCGAATCCGCTGCGTTTTCCTACCTCGCACCGGCGGTAGTGCATCGGACATAAGGTAAAACGATGCTAAAAGTGCTCTGTTTCAGGCTGGGCTTTCTCTTATCACTGGAGCCTGTTAGAGAGGGTCTTCTGGCTTAGGGCGCCTTGGCTCAGGCTAAACTTTGTCTCACCTCAGCATGGACTATTGTTAGCCATGCATGCTAAAGGCGCGAGCCGTTTCCTTTGAATCACTCCTCGGTGGCTGCGCGAGCGCTCGGGCAGAGAGTACTTCAGTCGAGTTTGTCAAGGCTAGCCGCTCGCGCTTGCACAACCTTTTCAGTAGTACTTCGCAGTCTCACGCTAACATGGACTAACCACGGAGGCTGCGCTAGCGTGAGACGGCAGCCCTGACTGCGTAGATTGGCATCCTCGCAGCACGAGTGCTCGCGCAGCTGCCGAGGCGTCATCCAAAGCGATTACCCCGGGCTTTTATTGCGCGTGGTTGCTAAAAAGATACAATTATAGCTTTGGCCGTGATACGGTGGAATATGCACGTCAGCTATTTATTTGTCTGTTTGTAAACAAGCTCACTATGGTGGGTGACAGCTCAAGAGTGCAGTGGAAGCTCCGCCTTCAGCGCGCGCTCCTTGCCTTCCGCCGCGCTTTGGCTGCGCGTGCACACTTGTGCTATCAAGGCCACAAAGCTCGTGCTGGAAGCGGAGCTTCCACTGCACTCTTGAGCTGTCACAGACTATAGAGTCCACTATTGGCGAACCCCTGCGCGCTTCCGGATTCGAACTTCTTTCCGTTTTGTTCCACGTCATTTTGCTTCCTGTACAGCTCGCAAGTACAAGGGTCGTTTGATAAGTTTGGTAAATTTATACGATGAACAATTCAATGGATGACGCCATGGCTGGCAAGTGTCATTCTTCAAACTAACCCAGGCTAGCTTCCAGACGGGAGCGAAGCGCTGTTCATGTTTGACAGACGGTTGAAGCGAACACTGTAGCGCTTGCCACAACAATGGAAAAAAAACCAGCCCTGTGCAATGATCAAGCACGTTTGTTTTAAAAATGTTAACGTCCACGTATCAAAACCGAGTTGCATGAAGTTCATGGGGACCCTTATTCAACGTTGAAGGCTGTTTAGTTCTGGGTTCATTGGATTAAACGTGGCAGAACGTTCCCTGAAGATGAAGCGCGCTCCGGACGCCGAGTTGAGGTCACCACGACGGATATTGTTGAATAAATTCATAATATATTGATTGGAGGCAGACATGTACGTAACGCGTTACAAGTAACGAGTTACTTGTACCTGAGTTACTATTTTCGGTAACGAGTAACGTATTTAGTTACTTTTTTAGTAAAGGAGCGAGTAACGGTATTTAGTTACTTTTAAGGCCAAGTAACGAGTAACGTTATCTCGTTACTTTTGAGGAGTAACGTGTACAACACCGCTTAAACGGCCTTGTTTTTATTCTAGCCTGAGTATGCGCCTATTTGCGACAAAGGAAGATGGGCAACCCGAAAAAACAAATCCCCAGTATGTCAGTACAGCAGCGTATATCGCTGAACACGTCAGTCGAGCAGTTCGACTGACGTGTCCAACAATAAACGTTGCTGTACTGAACTTCACAGCTGGGAATGTCGCTTCACCAAGCGAGCACAACAAGGTTTGTTGGTTGAACTTTCTAGAACCGGGTACGGACCGAATGTCAAACCCGGAGGTTGCAAACACGGGAAGGGCATAACCCGTTACCGCTGTCCTCAATGAAGGCGCAGTTCCCAAAAATTCACCAGCTCTTTCTGAAGCACAACACTGCCCGTTCCTTCGAGCGCATCGGCAGAACGACGTCTCCAGCGTCGCCTCTTGCGAGGCCTCCGTCAGTCTTCTTGTACAGTCCCAGGCTATGTGGTAGAGCGTCGCCCCGGCCGACTGCATAGCTCGCATGTGTCGTCCTTGCATACCTCTGCAACCGTCTCCCACCGGAGATCAAGACGGCCATCCAGGCCGAAGATTACGATCAGCAAATTCAGGCTGTCCAGAAGATCCAAGCGCTGCTCAAGAGGCAAGTTTGTGCAGAACCGTCTCAAGACAACGCAAGGATGACGTGAAGCCGCGTCTACTAGTGCAGTCTAGTCACTTCAGGCACAATAAAGATGTTTTCCAACCAACTAACCAGCGTCGCCGGAGATGTATTTTCAAGGAAGCGGAAACACAACTGATGAAAACTTGGACAGGCAGCTGCTAGCAAGGGCAATGACTACTAAAAAGAAAACAATAAACCATGAAACAAAAACAGTTCTGTATTTGGTCGTCAAAGTAACGTGAAAAGTAACTCGTTACTTTTGAAGTAACTCACGCGTTCTTTTTGAGAATCGGTAACGAGTAACGTATTTATTTACTTTTTGAGCGAGTAACGAGAAACGGCATTTAGTTGCTTTTTGGGGTAACGTGTACATGTCTG
>JAZHYW010038154.1:0-29618 GCA_037355805.1 Ixodes ricinus
GGTTGCCTTTAGGCATAGATCTCTTATATGTATGCTACAAGGCCTGTGGTATGGATGAATTGAAGCAATGTTTTGTGATAGTGGTTGTCATGCAGCCACTTATGGTAGCTGGTGGGTGCACTGTGTTGGAGACCTGCAGCTATAAGTAGGCGAGTACGCTCAGTCTGTAGGCCAGGACAAGTCCATATAAGGTGACGCACATCCGCTTCCGTCGCGTCTAGGGGACACTTGGGGCATGTCGTCCGTCGTGCGCCGGGTGGAGAGCTCTATGTGCAGGTTACAGCCGGTGTAAGGGCCACCCCAGCCCGCAGTCTCCGAAGCACAACTTCCTCCACCCTGGTTGTTAAGTTGTTAAGATAACAAAAAAGGTTTTATCGCTCGCCAGAACAGCAGCACTTGCCAAGCCCCTCGTAGCCCCGTCGTCCTTCTCTTCTTCTGGCTCTACCCAGCTAGTCAGTTCACGTGCGGCTACCGCCCTGTTACCTGCAGCTCCCTTGTTACAACTGTCTGAACTGTCACAGCGCTCTAAGTCACTGACACCAGTAATGTGAATGAGTGGGGCGCCCTCTGCCTTTTTTTGCGTAGATCTTTGCGTTTTTTACTCACACATATCGATATTGTTTCACTTTGCCTTCCGCCCGGGCTTTCCAAAAGAGCTCCTTGTTCGTCTGTGTCAAGTTCTCGTTAAAAAAAAGTTTCGGGAGTTTTCGTTCGCGGACGAGAGTACCCAGTGAGCAACGCAAGCTCGACCAGCGGTCCCTAGCACGCGCAGAGCGAAACCTGACCAACGTAATGGGAATGGAATCACGCGAAGAGGGCAGGCGATGAACGGCCTCAGCCTCTGAAGGATGGAAGTCAGAAATGCCGAGTTTTTGCGCCATATCATCAAGCTCAACCGGAAGATCTTCATTGGGTCTGCAGGGAAGGCCATGGATCTCGAGGTTAGATCAATGACTAAATTGCTCGGAGTTGTTGAACTCAGACCTGAGTCGTTGGATCTCCTCTGATTGGATTGACATGGAGGACTTTAAAGAATTCTGCTCGGTCTGTAACTCTGTAACAGTAGCATCCTGCTCAGCCACTTGTTTGAGCAGAGTGTCATACTGAGCTGAACAGAAGGCTACTGACTTAAGCACCTCATTGACAGATTGTTCCATGGCATCAACCACGGATTTAACACTGAGCAGCTCATAACAGCGAGCAGCCCTTACAGCGGCCAGGGGTATGCTCGCCGCCAGCTAAACAGACAAGCTACACCGGCAAAACAGTGATTCGACGACAGCCTTGTACGGTCACCGGGAAAAGCAGGCCTCATAGTGCATTGGTGGTTGGTTTCCGCAAAGGACTGGATGGTAGCTGAATCGCCATGACGTCGGTGGTAAGATGAGACGACGACCGCTGGCTGCATGATTGATGGACACCGATGGAGGTGGATGGGGCCGCAGTCGCGATCTTCAAGACGCCGAACTCGCAGTCCAAACGGCAAATAGACGCCGCCTTAAGCCCGTGGCGACTCCAGGGCCCGACTTGGGCCACGAACAGTCCTCCGGTAGCACACCAGGTTGGAGTTCTGCTTAATTTTATTTTATTTATTTTTTTATTTATTTATTACATACTGCAGGCCTTTTGATAGGCCCTTGCAGGTGTGGGGTACATCATTTCACATGGCTTTCATAATGTTTAGTAATTAACACTCTCATAACTAACAATCAACGGGGAAAAAAGTTTGTACAACATGTTCAAAAAGGTTCACAACACAAGAACACAATGGCGATACCTAAAAAGGATGATCATCAAGTGCTTTATTAAAATTAGGGGCTATGAATATATTGTAAGGAGGGCGTTCCAATCTGATATGGTGCGTGGAAAATATGAAAACTTAAAAATGTTGGTTCGAGCAAATATTGGTTGAAGAGAAAACTGATGGCGGTTCCTAGTGGCTCTGGAAGATAAGGAGGTTATATATAAACTTGAGTCGACGCACAGCTTGTTGTTATAAAGTAGATACAAGAACTTCAGTCTTGCCATTTTCCTACGCTGTTCCAGGGACGTGATATTGTTTGCCGCCATTAAGGAGGATGGGGAGTCAAGTCTCTTGTACATTCCATAAATAAAACGAACTGCTCTCCTTTGGACCATCTCAAGTTTTGATGCATCTTTTTTCGTGTTTGGATCCCAGATTATATTAGCATATTCTATTTTTGACCTTACCAAGGAGTTATAAGCTTGGAGTTTAACGGAGGTTGGAGCATTTTTTAACTTGCGTCGTAGGAAACCTAATTTTCGAAAAGCCGAGGAACTGATGTTTTGGATATGCTTTGACCATCGTAGATCGCTTGTTAGGGTTACTCCAAGATATTTGTATTCACTTACTTCGGTTACTGCAACATTATTTACTTGATATGTGAATTTCAAAGGTTTAATTTTCCTCGTCATGCGCAAGTGAACAGTCTTCGCGGAATTCAGTTGCATTTCCCATTCGTTACACCAATCGTCTACTAGAGAAAGAGAAGAATTAAGCGTTTTTTGGTCATCAACAGAGGATATGGCTTTAAACAAAACACAATCATCTGCAAATAAGCGGATATTAACGTTAGTACTCACAGTTGATACAATATTATTTATATAGACCAGAAATAGCAGGGGACCTATTACACTACCCTGGGGAACACCAGAGGAAACATCGAGGGTACCGGAAAAATGGCCACCAACTTCAACAAACTGGCTACGATTGAACAAATAGGATCCTATCCAGTTAACTATCTCTGGTGGTAGCCCAAGACGCTCTAGTTTAAAAATAAGTTTACCATGAGGGACCTTATCGAATGCTTTGCAAAAATCTAAAAAATAATATCGACCTGTCCAGACTTGTCTAGGGTAGCAGCAAAGTCATGGACTGTGGTAACTAGTTGCGTAATTGTGGAGTACCCCTCCGGAAACCATGTTGAAAAGAAGTCAGCAAACTCCTCTCTTCAAGAAATTTCGAATATAACTACTAACCATATGTTCCATAAGTTTGCATGAGTTGCTAGTGATAGAAATAGGACGATAATTGCTTACAACAGAATGATCATCCTTCTTATGAATTGGCACTACACGCGCTGTTCGCCAGTCATTCGGAAGCACACTTGAACGAAAAGAAGCACGAAAAATGACTGTTAAAAAGCGTGAAATAGATTCGGCATATCTACGGAGGAAGGCGTTCGGTATCTTATCAGGCCCACTGCTCGATTTTGCATTCAGATTTAATAACATGACAAAGACACCACGAAAGGAGATAAAATCGGCGTTCAGTGTAGCTACAGTGGTGGCAACTGGAGTGTACATATCTGTACTTGAGAACACAGATTGAAAATATAGGTTAAAGTCTTCTGCGATTTGTTTTTTGTCATTGATTATGATATTGTTAACTTTTAGCTGGTCGACCGGTTTAGCTTTTTCTGAAAGATAGTTCCAAAACTTTGCAGGATCATGTTTTATGAAGTTTAAAAGGGTGCACGAAAAATATTTATCTCTTGCTTCTTTGACTTGACTAGCCAGTTCCGCTTGTAGGGGATGTACAGCTCCCTTGTTGGAACTGTTCTTCTTATACCTTTTTATTTTGCGTGTAAGATGAATTATATTTCGGTTAATCCAAGGTTTTCTTCGTCCCGTGCATTTACGTCGACTAGGAATAAAGTTCTCTAAGCAATAGTTACATATAGAAACGAACTTGTCCCATAGCAAAATCACATCATCTTCAACGAAGTCGCTGAAACAGTAGTCGAGATAATCCAAAACACTCTCGTCATTAGACTTCGAAAAATCCTTTACCATAGTAACTACTTTTTTCTTTGGCGAAGGTCGGTTAAGATAGCAATCAAATAGTACAAGTTTGTGATCAGACTTGCTTTCCTCAAGTCTTACACTATAATCAGCGAATGCACTACTAACAAATATAAGGTCAAGAATTGAGCGGCTAGAGCCCTGCTCACGTGTAAATTCCTTCACAACCTGGGAAAGATCACATGCGAACATTATGTCAAAAATAATCTCGTCATCACATGGGCTGGATAATCGCAACCAGTCGACATGGGGGAGATTAAAGTCCCCAACTAGAAGAATCGATTCACCCTTGTATTTTATTAAACAATCATAAAGTCGATTTAAATAATCTGGACTAGCTGAAGGAGGCCTATACACAGCACAAAGGAGAACTTTTCGACCCCAGATATCGAGACGTAAAATTAAACTTTCATGATTACTAATCTGTTCTAATGTTGTTACACAAATGGATGACTTGATTACGACTGCAATTCCGCCACCACGAGAGGGGCGGTCCCGACGAAAAACTTGGTGGGATTCAGGAAAAATTTCATTATCTGACACATATTTATTCAGCCACGTTTCTGTAATGACCGTGACATGGGGGTCATGATTCAAAAGAACTAATTCGAACCAGTCAGTTTTATTGACAATGCTTTGTGCGTTCATGTTCAGTAGACGAAACTGTTTGTTTACAGGAGGTAATTCTTGTCAAACATTTACAGGCTGTTCATTGGAAGGGGATAACTTGACGCGCTCGTTTGTAAATTCGTTCCATTCATACAGATCATTGGCAACTCGAAGTTTGTCATTCACAAGGAAAACCTTTAGTTTGTTCTTTCTATCTTCGCTTGAACTGTTCCATAGTAGCCTCCTTTTGTTAAGGGTTTCTTGGGAATAATCATTTTGAATGTAAATGTTTGTGCCTTTAAGTTTCTTTGTATTTCGCAGGATTTCTAACTTGTCATTGTAGTCCTGAAGATAAAGAATGATCGGCCGCCTTCCCACGTGTTTACCAAGGCGATGAATCCTCGCTACAGAAGTGCAAGTAACGTCCAGCCGCCTTAAAAAGATATTATCAATTACTTTTCCCCTCAAATCTCGCTCGGTCTCCTCTGATTCATCTGGAATTCCAAAGACGACAAGATTTGAACGTCGACTCCGATCTTCCAAATTGGCCAACCGAGAAGTTTGTTTTGCTATTGTCAGCTCGAGTGCGCTGACAGTTTGTTTAAGAGCGTCGACCTCAAGGGATTTAGCTCGTAACTCAAGTAATACTTTGTCAACACCTGCTATTTTTAATAAGACTTGGGCAATCGATTTGTCAGTACCGGATTGTTTTATAACTAAATCGGAAACTTCCTTTTTAATTTCGGCTTGACCCTCTATTATCGAATGAAACATCTCTTCAGTTGTCGGTCGCGGGTTAGTCTCAACATGACCGCATAATAACAGCTTACATACTTCGAAGCAATCAACTGCAATTTCACATAGTGACCGTGGGCACGGCACAACAATTAGAGAAACAAAATCGCTCTTAAAGCATGATACAGGGTGACTAACCTGTACGAAAATCATGGTAAGCCACATGCTGTTGATGGCCTCGCCGTGCCCACTGGTGAAGAAGTCTTGAGGATCCTCCTGTATAGACGCCGCACAACTTGACGTCACTGACCCGGATGAAGCAGGGGGCGTTGTGAAGACGATAACACTTGGTTGCTGCCGATGACTTCCGTAATCCGAGCGATGACTGTCAGAGGCCGGAACGTGGAAGGCCGGGATTTCGGCAACGTTGATTGTCGGCGCTGCTCCCAACAGGCAAGGCAGTGCCTGTACGAAAATCATTGTAAGCCACATGCTGTTGATGGCCTCGCCGTGCCCACTGGTGAAGAAGTCTTGAGGATCCTCCTTTATAGACGCCGCACAACTTGACGTCACTGACCCGGATGAAGCAGGGGGCGTTGTGAAGACGATAACACTTGGTTGCTGCCGATGACTTCCGTAATCCGAGCGATGACTGTCAGAGGCCGGAACATGGAAGGCCGGGATTTCGGCAACGTTGATTGTCGGCGCTGCTCCCAACAGGCAAGGCAGTGCCTGTACGAAAATCATGGTAAGCCACATGCTGTTGATGGCCTCGCCGTGCCCACTGGTGAAGAAGTCTTGAGGATCCTCCTTTATAGACGCCGCACAACTTGACGTCACTGACCCGGATGAAGCAGGGGGCGTTGTGAAGACGATAACACTTGGTTGCTGCCGATGACTCCCGTAATCCGAGCGATGACTGTCAGAGGCCGGAACATGGAAGGCCGGGATTTCGGCAACGTTGATTGTCGGCGCTGCTCCCAACAGGCAAGGCAGTGCCTGTACGAAAATCATGGTAAGCCACATGCTGTTGATGGCCTCGCCGTGCCCACTGGTGAAGAAGTCTTGAGGATCCTCCTTTATAGACGCCGCACAACTTGACGTCACTGACCCGGATGAAGCAGGGGGCGTTGTGAAGACGATAACACTTGGTTGCTGCCGATGACTCCCGTAATCCGAGCGATGACTGTCAGAGGCCGGAACATGGAAGGCCGGGATTTCGGCAACGTTGATTGTCGGCGCTGCTCCCAACAGGCAAGGCAGTGCCTGTACGAAAATCATGGTAAGCCACATGCTGTTGATGGCCTCGCCGTGCCCACTGGTGAAGAAGTCTTGAGGATCCTCCTTTATAGACGCCGCACAACTTGACGTCACTGACCCGGATGAAGCAGGGGGCGTTGTGAAGACGATAACACTTGGTTGCTGCCGATGACTTCCGTAATCCGAGCGATGACTGTCAGAGGCCGGAACATGGAAGGCCGGGATTTCGGCAACGTTGATTGTCGGCGCTGCTCCTAACAGGCAAGGCAGTGCCTGTACGAAAATCATGGTAAGCCACATGCTGTTGATGGCCTCGCCGTGCCCAATTGTTGCTTTATGTGTTTGTTTATTTGCTTCACAAACGGGCAAGTGCGTAGTTATGTAACTTTCAATTGTTGTTTTTTGTGTGTACATATTTTTAATTTCCGTTCTGTTGCTGCTGATTATTGTAGGGGCCCGAGGACCAGTCAAGCTGCATATTGCAGCTTTTTTTCCTTGGGTCCCAGCATCACAATCGATGGAAATCATAATCACCTAACCCAGGTGAATTATCGTCAAGGAAGATAGGTGCTGCACTTTTTAATGATAAAAATCAAAAACAGATGTCTATGCATGTCACGTGACTCTTTTACTGCGGTTCAAAAACATTGCTGATAAAAGGATATGTAAGGGATGAGGATGTGTGCGCGGGGCGAGGCGGCTAAACCCTTCAAAATCGTGTGGCCGCTCGCGCCACCTAGGCAGTGTATTGAATTTCAACATATAAATTATCCTTGCATTAAGGTGAAGTTTAATATTAGTGTTATCTCATAGCACATGTATAGCATTCGCTATGATTCCTCAACTTTAAATTAGGTGGATATCCTATGCACTCAGGTGCGCTGCACCTTTTGCGCGCCATGTAACAAGGAAGTATATGGGCCAAATTTAATCTTTCCGCTGAGGCCCGAGGGGCTATTTTAAATAGCTTGAAGACGCAGGATTTTCTTCTTATATTTACAATTAAAAAAAGAAAAAGAAGAAAAGAACAGGTGCAAATTTGACGCTCAGTTGCTATTGGCCGATTTTGTTTTGAGTCGCGAAATAAAAAGAAATATGAATTAAAAACATTCCGGAGAAAAAAAAATGCTGGGTCAGTTGTTGACTAGAACGAAACACGTTTAGTTCCCAAGTTTTGTTATTGTTTTTCTTTACCTAAAAATGCTAATAACATATTTTGAGATTTGGTAGATTGTCACAGGTCAGGTCGCGCATTTGGGTGTTTCATCAGGCTCAGATGCCTTTTGCACGACAAGAAAACTTTGTACATGTTTTTGAACCGCAATAAAAGAGTCAAATGACATGCATAGACATCTGCTTTTGATTTTTATTATTAAAAGTGCAGAACCTATCTTCCTTGACGATAATTCACCTGGGTTAGGTGATTATGATTACGTTTAATTTAAATGATACGTTCAATAAAGGATATACAATCATGTCTCGTTAATATGGACACCAAAAGCTGAATTGCCTAAAAGAGGTGAGAGTTCGGAAAAGAAAACCTGACCTTACTTAGTTGGATGCTGGCATTTTGGCAGTAGTTAAGCAAAAGGAGCTGGCATGGGCTCGCAGCAGGAATAATAAAAAAAATAGACAGCTAAGACAAGACTTTAAAGGGATGCATAAACGAAATTTGAAATATGCCCGTCGTGTTCAAAAATAGGTTGAATAAGATCTGCAATATCCATAAATGACAATCGCACATTTGTATTTTGAGCCTGGTGGCTGTATTTTTCGTTATAAACGGCCCACTCTGGCAAGCGCTCAGAGAACAGCCAGCAGAGAGCATGTGACACCCAACACAATCGTGACGTAGTTCGTCTCGGGACGAGCAAAGCTACGGCGAGGCTGACGTCGAGAGGATAGCCTACCCGTTCCAGCCACCGAAGCGGCTGCTTTGTACAAATTTTAAGTGGCGGGTTAATCTTCTATAATCTTGTAGGGGGACAGTAGCGACTTCTAGGACACACAAAAGGGATTCTGGGGAAGTGGGGAGTTCCTCCTTCCCCTCTTTTCTCGTCGTGGCCGAAGGCGAGACAGTTACCGTCACTAGCTGTCAAGGTTTCTGGACGGGCATTACAAACGAGGCGTTAGCGACATCCACCAGGTGCTCTTTGCTAATCGTTTAATTCGTTTTAAAATTCCTTTTCGTGACTTTTTTAACAAGATATTGGTGTGTTCGATAGGATACTTCTCTTTTGAACACATATAGACCAAAAAACGAGCGCCGAAATTTCGTTGTAGTATCCCTTTAATATAGCCAGAAACCACGCCATCGCCATGTTGCGCTTGGCTAAAAGACGACATTACAAATATAACTGTTTTCAATCATCTCGTGACTTTGCCAAGACATGGAGTCTTATAAACGAACTCCGCGGGATTCCTGTTTGGGCAACCTCCGAAATTGAGATCTGTTTAGGACGCGATGGATTCTCACTTGCAAACGACTTTAATGCTTATTTCGCTTTGTTTTCGGGAGTTGTCAAAGGCCGGGAAGAAAGTACCCTAACATTGAAGAGAAGCGTAGCTTCGTCTGCCTTCCTTCCGTGATTGGACAGACAGGAGTTGTATTCTTTAATGTCTGGCCCCAGCTCCAACAAACCGGATGGTGGCGACAACATTGGAATGGGTGAGCTCCGATGACACTTTGACGCCTTGTGTAATGTGCTACTCATTATTCTAAACTAAATACTAACTTCTAGTTGCATACCGGTCAGCCTAAAGAGTGCAAGGGTTAAGCCGTTATTCAAGGGTGGGAATACAGGAAAATTTGAAAGTTATCGCCCTTTATCAATCTTGCCTTCGTTCTCTAAAATTTTGGAAAAGCATCTGTTCAACGTTATGACCTCATTTTTTGAGCAGCATAACCTTATGTCATCCTGCCAATACGGTTTTGTCAAGGGTCGCGGCACACAGCCTCCACTGGAAGAGCTATCGGACGTGTTGAACACCAGTTTTGACAATAATCAAATCTCCTGTGCTCTGTTTCTTGATGTATCCAAGGCGTTCGACACAGTTAGTCATGACATACTGTTTCAAAAACTAAATCTTGGAAATAATGAAAATAATCCCTGGAGAAGGGGAACAAGAGGGACAAAGGACAAACACAAATCTCCAAACACAGCTAGGTGACCTGTGCGCGACCGAAAAAATCCGCCTGGTCCGGGTATCGAACCCGGGACCTCTCCATTACAGGTCACGTGGCCCCCCAGGTCACGTGACCTGGGGGCCACGTGACCTGGGGGTCACGTGACCTCCAAGGTTACGTGACCTCCAAGGTCACGTGACCTTGGGATGACCTGGCGGTTACGCCGACGGCGACGCCGACGCCGCTCAAGCCGGAAACGGGCGCCTAAGGGCTGCGCTCTAAAACAAAACTTGTTTGTTTTTCAAACCCGCTGAGGGGTGTTTGCCTAGATAGGCCCTTGATTTTGCACACGTCATGTTGTGCCGATTGTACTAGTGTTTCTGTTGAATATGTTTGTGATGTTAAGTACATAGGAATTGTGTTCGATTCTGATTTATCCTGGAACACGCAGATGGCAAATATTCGCAAAAGAATGAGAAGAGTATCCTGTCTATTGTATTCTATTAAAGTGTTTGTACCGATGTCAATTCGGATACTTATTATGCAGACACTGGGATCAGTATTTTAAGGTATGGCATTACTTTATTTTATTACTTTACACACGGTAACGCGTGACTTATTCCGGTAACGTAATAACGTACTGGTTACTTTTTCAAAAAGTAGCGAGTAACGTACTTAACAATGCTTATTTCAGGTGATGGGTAACGTGGTTACCTTACTCGTTACCTCTTCCCAAGACATAAAAAATTACAGATCAATTTTTGTTCGTGTTTTTAGTCGCCAAGTCGTGTGTATTTTTAAGTTTTATTTTTGCGTTTTTCTTTTACTTTTTTTTAGAAAGTATTTAGGTGAAAGTGAAACCGTAAAAAATATAAAGTAATTATGCTCAGTTTCTGCTTGAACATAATGTTCCTTAAAATATGGCACTTATACATAAGTGTAACGTCAAAACAGTAAAACGCGTTAATTCATAGTTAAAAAAGTGACGTAAAAGTAACGTGCGTTACTTTTTATCGGTAACGGTAACGCGTTCCTTCTATTTCGAGGTAACGTAGTTAGCTAACACGTTCCTTTTATTTGCAAGTAACGAGTAACGTATTTCGTTACTTTTTTCGGCAGTGCCTACAGCACTGCAATATATTAATTTAATAAAGTGGAGATTTTGGCAGTTGGTTCATTGCAAACAGAAAGCTCCGAAAAAATACAGGGACACCGAAGAAGGGAAACAGTACAAGGCTAACTCTCAATTGAAGTTTATTGAAATTTCACACGTTATAGTATAGCCACATAAACCCTGTTTACCCTATCTGCTCAGCCCGCGTTTCAAAAATTCAAACTCCTTAAAGGATAGGGACGTGCCTAGGGTGCCTCAACGTCCTTCTGTTTAGGGTGATGCCACCCTTTGTAGTACCCGATGCCGACAGCACGCGCTCACGGGGAAAATACAAAGAAATTGACGAAAACAAAATGTCGCCAAAGCACAGTCAGCGCCACAGACGCGTGCAGGGACACGCTCTTTCACGCGCTTCTGAACAAAAAAGGAAAATAAAAGTGTGGGACAAAATGGCCGGATGACTCCACCCTAAGCAAAGCGCACATGAAGGCACCCAAGACGTGCCCCTTATACAATTCTTGTCCCTGGTCCTAATTTCAAATGCCTCGTGTATTTCTCGCGACACTTTATCTTTGTTCCTGGCCAAAATCTTCGTGTCATTGAAGGCCGGGGTGCACGAGCATCTATTACAATGAATCGCAAGATGCCCCGAAGGCGTGGTTCTTGTCGAGGCAGCGTGCTCACGGGTGCAATCGTTAACGCACCTGCCAGTCTGGCCCACGTATGTCATCCCCCACGTCATGGGGATTTCGTAGACGACGCCAGCGGCGCAATCGACGTACTTATGTCGCTGTTTAGTACTGCACGGGTCTGAAGACGGCTGTGCGGAATTTATCTGGCGACAAAGTCGCGCCATCTTATTGGGTGCTGAAAAAACTACCGGGACATTGAAACGCTGGGCTACTTTTTTCGATTGTGCGTGACATTGTGCATATATGGAATGACAACAGGCCCCGAAGTCGGTCTATCGCTATTTGATTTTTTATTACCTTTAATATTTTGTATTAAGCTTTCTGCAACTTCAACCAAACATCTCAAGGGAAAACCAGCCCTCTGCAGGCGCTCTATCTTACCCTCAAAGCTGCCTTGCGCACTGTGCAAACATGACTTTCTGAGGGAAGCCCCCAAGCACGGACTGGCTCTTTTCACAACCTTCGAATGGGCGGAATCAGAAGGAAGGATGCCCTTCGTTGTTCGAGGCGCATAGTTCCAACAAAGATGGTCCTCCAGAAACGATAGCTCGAGGTCCAAGAATTGCAGTCTGCTATCTTTTGGTAATTCGTGCGTAAATGTCAACCCGGGGCAGCACAATTTAAACACTTCTAGCAACTGAGAGACTTCACTGCAAGGGGGCCCCACCGAGCGGCTGAGGTCGAGGAAATCGTCGACGTATCTGAAGATCTTCATATTGTCATCGTTCGAAATTTTCAAAGCAATGTTTTTTCCACAGCTGCCTAGAAAAATTGTACACAAAACATGTGTAACACTGGACCCGATCCAAATGCCTTTTCTTTGCACATAAAGACTCTCATCGAATGACACAAACGTATGTTTTAAATAAAAAGATCAGGAGCTCACGAAAGCTATCAACATTGATGCCCGAAGTATTCTGGAATGCGACAACTCCATTCTGCTCTATGCATTGTCTCACCGCCGAGAATAGGGGTTCATAAGGAATCGAGTAAAACAATTCCTCGACGTCGATGGAAAACCCACTGCACATACGCTGCCCCCCCCCCCCCTCAAGAATTCAATGACGCATTCGGAATTTCGCCCTATGAACGGGTCATGCAGCTCAAGCGCGCACAAATGTTTGCGCAGGAAATTACCCATGTGAAATTGCCAAGCGCCTCTTTCTGTAACAATGGCCCTGAAGGGAAGGGACGCATTCGTGGCATCTTGAAATTCATTAGATGTTCGTGCACCCCGGCCTTCAATGACACTAAGATTTAGGCTAGGTACAAAGATAAAGTTTCGCGAGAAATACACGAGGCATTTGAAATTAGGACCAGGGACAAGAATTGTATAAGTGACACGTCCCTATCTTTATCTACGAGTGAGTTTGAATTTTTGAAACGCGGGCTGAGCAGATAGGGTACACGGGGTTTTTGTGGCTATATAACGTGTGAAATTTCAATAAACTTCAGTTGAGAGTGCGCCTTGTCCTGTTTTCCTTCGTCTGTGTCCCTGTATTTTTTCGGCGCTTTTTGTTTGCAACGAACCAACTGGCCCAAATCACCACTTTATTGCAGTTTATTTTTTTTTTGCAACGGGCTCTGTTGTATGTTTTCCTAACAGCCATCAGTCCGTTTATCCCTTAATTAACCTTATCGCCCTCTCGTGCTGTCAAGCCAGGCACCTTTCATATGCCATTCGCCGTGGATGCTATCCATGTTGTAGGAAAAACGTCAGGCGACTCCGATGTCTCGGATGGAATGTCTTTAATCACGCGCGCTCGCGACCACACCAGCGTTTGTGCATGGCGATGGTGCTGCGAGATAAAAGAAAAAAAAACGAAGTGTCTAGCACTAAGCCCCTACAGGGCTCCCCCTAGCAACATGGAGGAAAGTGTGTCGCTCATGGGGCAGAGTCAGATGTTCCATGAGACACGCTTAGTGACGGGTGGCGAATTTGTAGGCGCGTAGGAGTTTGCTTGTTGTATGATCGGAGTCGGAGGTACAGGATTATCATCCAGGAAGGCTGGCTTTACGCGGTCCATGGCAACGATCTCTTTTCGACCGTGCAAATCGGGGTCATCGCTTTTGCCGTACGGTCAATAACCTTGAATGGCCCGTCGTAAGGCACTGTCAAACTCCTCTTGAGGCCCTCCTTTCGCAGGAAAACGTGCGTGCATGTTGTTAGATCTTGGCTTACAAAAACTCTCCGGGAGCTTGGCAGGCGAGGCGGCGTTAATTGTAGCCGTTGGAAGATCTCCCGCAAGATTTCCAAGTATGTCTGAGATGGGTGTGATGCAGAAGTCTTGGGTGCTTCGAAGAATTCTTCGGGCACGGTATAAGATAATACTCTTCAGGTGAGGACAGCGCGCTCCTCGCGCAGTGCAGATAAAGTTCGGCGCCGGCAGAGGACTCGTCGACCCGTGGGCACGGCAAAGACGGCTCGTGCCGCCTCATGCACCACACGCGCAGAGCTCCAGCGAGGTTTTCGCTCGTGCAGAAAGACCACTTTTTTCACTCTCACACAGTTTCGCCGTTTGGCCGCCGGCGACACTGTCAGCCGCGGGCACGGTGGCCGCGGAATAAAGGCCGGTTCTCACATGCAGCGAAGCGCTTATGTAGCGCTCCTCACGTGTCGTCAGCTACTTATCGTCTGCCATGAGCAACAGTTTTGACGGTGAGATACAAAGCTGGTGAACGCTGCCGTCAGCACGCGCTTAGCGCGAGGTTAGCGCTACGCTTGTAGCGCTCCGCTGCATGTGTGAACAGGCCTTAATGCAGCCTTTCGGATGCCCGTCGAACGAACACTATCTGATTCCTCGCGCCGCGCGTTCAGCCCCACCGTGTCCTCACCTAAAGAGTATATCTTACACCGTGTCTTCGGGTAAACGAAGTGGTGCACCATACACCAACTCTGCGGAGGTGCAGTTCAGGTCTTGTTTGTATGTGGACCGGATACCGAGCAGGACAAGTGGCAAATGGTCTACCCAATGAAGGCGTCCGTCTCGTGCCGTGATAGCCGCTTTGAGCTGCCGCTGTAAGCGTTCCACCATGCCATTAGCCGACGGGTGGTATGCGGCGGTGTGGATGTGGCGCGTGACTCCGTGCTTGGCAGGGAGTTCAAGGTTGTTGGGTCTTGTGAGTGTGGGGTATTCAGTGAGGATGGCTTCATATCACGATGTGGCTGGAAGTGGTTGCAGCGAAGTCACCGTGAAGTTCGAAAGGATGCCTTGCACTGACAATGATGTTGTCGAATCCGTGAGTCGCCGGGCTTGAATTGGTTCACACACAAACCAAAATGTGTGAGGAAGTCCGCTCCTAATATTGGTTGTCGCAAGTCGGCTACGATGAAAACCCATCGAAATGTTCGACGCAGTCCGATTTCGATGGTGAGGGATCGTTGCCCATACGTCTTGATCGCAGAGCTGTTGACGGCACGCAGGGGAGGTGAAGGCGCCTGCTGCTGGAGGCGGTCGTTGCGTGACGCTGGTAAGATGCTGATTTCAGCTCCAGTGTCCACAAGGAAATGGTGCCCTGCGATTCGGTCGACGACAAAGAACAAGCGGCTTGTTGTGAGGCCTTGGTCACCCGCCGCTGCTAGTGCTGGGCCTCGGCGTTTCCCGACCACGTGCAAGGTCTCGTGCACCGCGTGGCTCGCTCACCAAAGCGGCGATGGTACCAGCAGTGCTGTTCAGAACGCGAATCTCGTGGGGACGCAGGCCTGTAACGGGAGGGAGTGCGTAGCGGGGATCGCGACAGTCTCACTAGAGTTGTTTGGGATTGACCCATGGCAGCAATGGCGTTCGTGAGCAGCTCCAGTTGGGTTTCTATGTTCAAAGCCCGTGTTTCCCAGGCTGTTGGCTGCGATGTTGCGATAGCACTCACGGTCTGCGAGGAATATTCCGCGGTGTGGTCGGCAAGCACTGCCAGGCGGTCAAGGGGCATGTCGTCCGCAGCGGCCAGGATCATGCGCATGCCTTGAGGAAGCTTCTGGAGGAACAACTCCCGCAGTATGGCACCTTGTGCTTCTGAAGCTTGCGGTCCCAACAGCTGCTTCATCCGGTGTAGAGGTTGCGTTGGGCGAAGATCGCCCAGTTCTTCAGCGGTGAGGAGCTGTTGGATGCGGGAGCTCTCTGATGTCATTGTCCTGGCGAGAAGTATTGTCTTCAGATGGTCGTAGGCATGCTCTCGTGGGGGTAGGGCCAACGCGTCGTCGAGCTGGTCTGCCACCTCCGCTGCTAAAGAGGCGACGACGTGGTAGTAGCGCGCCATTTGCGTTGTGATCCTTCTCAGGTGGAAACGGGCCTCGACCTGGGTAAACCAGACTTGCGGGTTCTTCGACCAGAACGTTGGTAGACGAACCTCGATCACAGCGAGAGCGGAGTCACCAGAGGTTGCTGTCACGTCACCGTCGGAAAAAGCGTTGCCTTGATCCATGTTTACCTTGGATCCGGCGTCCGAGGTGTGAAATTGACGCTGTTCAAGATTCCGGGTCACCAGTTTGTAGGAAAAACGTCAGGCGACTCCGATGTCTCGGATGGAATGTCTTTAATCACGCGCGCTCGCGACCACACCAGCGTTTGTGCATGGCGATGGTGATGCGAGCTAAAATAAAATAAAATAAAAAAACAACGAAGTGTCTAGCACGGGGCCCCTACACATGTGAAGTGACCGCCCTCTTCAACGGAGTCCAGCCTTCTACTGGTCATGCCAGGAGAGTTTGCAGAATTCTCCGGTCTGAGACCTGGAAACAAGTTAAGAGGTACGGGGATTGCTTGAAAATCACGTGCAATACTTCGGGTGTGGGGACACACGCTGCAAAACAAGCCTTCAAAAGCCACCTTCGAACAGCTGCACAATACACAGATGTCATTTGGGAGCACGTCCGGACTTCGCTGGTGAAGATAAGGGCGCCGCCAACGTCTGGAAGCCAGAAGATATCACAATTCTAGGAGGTTCCCCCAGCTATTTCTTCAATTTGTCGCTATAGGGGCGAGCGCCAACCCAAAACCATAAACGGAGCTTGGGTTCGGCGCATGCGCAGTGGTGAGCCCATATTTCTTTGGGGCCCCATATTGTAAAACTCTCTAATATGTATCGCTCGAACATTCGTAGCAACGATTTCTATGGTATCGGTGGCGCCGGCCTTGGCTACGAGGGTCGGTGGTGACCTGTCACAGTTAGTCACGCTTGCAGTTAAGACTGCTGTTCTGCAGCCGAGAAAGACGTTCTAGCTCCCAATAGCGACTTCTTTTTACTGGGGAAGAGAGCAGACACCCGTTTGGTTTAGGAAGCAATGCCTATACTTCGTTTCAGCCTAAGCCCAGACGCAGCCGACGCTGTGTGAGCTGACGGGACCCATAAGACAGCGTGAAAAGTGCACCATCATGGCGTTCGTCATGTTTTTGTGCGTGTTCTGTCGTCACTGAACCGAGCACAGAAAAGGCCTAGTGACTTGCGCTCGCTGTCTGATGGGTCCCATTAGCTGGAAGTGTCGGCTGCGTCTGGACTTCAACGCGGAGAGCAAGTCGTCTGCTCCTGGCGCAGGACTTGCGGTGACGTCAGAAAGACGCCCAGCTCTGATTGGCTCCGATGGAAGGATAGTGGGTGGAGCTCAAAGCAAGCTGCCTTCAGGTCTACCCACTATCCTTCATTCAGAACCAACCAGAGTTCGGCGGTTTGATGTCACCATAACCCCTGCAAAAGCAGCAGATGAACTTCCGCTCCACATTGAAACGAAGTATAGTTCTCGATGAAGTGGCCACGATCTTCGTCCATGACGTCACATCCGCCCGTGATATTAAACGTGTCCGTGAGGTTACATCTCTTGAAAGCCGGGGTCACGCCGCTTGTAGACCAGCTTCGGTCGATCTACCTACATCTCCTGCACCGGTGCAGAAAAGTGTAGGGCAGTCTACTTCCGGTATGTGTATTGAGATACGACCGGAAGGACACCGCCCTGCACTTCTCTGCATTGGTGCAGGAAGGGCAGGTAAATCGAACGAAGCTACTATACAAAATACAGTCTGCACATAGATCCAAACACGAGTCACCGTAACAAGTCACATGGCAGTGAGTTCAAATAGAAACTTGACACGCGGCATTCGAACCACGGATATTGCGGACGCTCGTGTTTGCGGACTGTCTTTTGTATGATGTATGAGCAGTGTGATTTTGGCTTAAGAACAGCCCCCCCCCTTTAAATCTGGCCCTGGCGTCCCCGTCGGAAGAAAGCGGCGTTCACGTAAACTATGTCAATTTGTTTCCATACCATCTTCGTCACCTCCTTATTTACATGTTGAGAGGTAGTTATAAAAACTCGATGCACCGAGGTAAAGCAGTAAAGAAGGCGAGGATAGACTCCAAGCCAACAGGGGCAACGGCATCAAAGTCCAAGCAGGATGCTACACTATCTTGAGCACATGAAGCAAACAAAAAAGGCGATACAAATCGAAACTAAAGTCAGCTTTTATTAGGTGCCGCCAGGCCGAGGGCAGATTCCGTGCTCCACATAGGGCACGACGAAGTCCGTGACGTAGTTAGAAACCTGGGTGAAAAATTGCGGCCAGTGCCTATCGGAGCACATGAAGGGCCCTCCGGAGACGAGGCCCTGCTGCGTCCACCACCCGTTCACGTACTGCACTGCGGGGCTGCCACTGTCGCCCTGAAATGGAAGCAGTATTCCGCGCTCTCTTACACATTCTAGAAACAAATCGAAACGACTGTATACACCAACTCATGTTTACAAACAAACCGGAGCGCCCCTAGCGGACGCCACTGGCGCCGCGCATGCGCGGTGGATGGTGGGCAAGAAGCCCGCCGTCGCCCGTAAACAAACCATTGAATTATGTTGTTGTCGGCGTCGGTAGGAGTCCCCGTGCTGTTTTTCGCGTTGGAATTGTTGATTTTTCGAACTCCTAACAATGTCGGACGACTTGAGCGGCCTCAGCAAAATTAACGAGGCGAAACTTTGCGTGAATAATGTGACGTGCGGCGATTTATTTCACGTGCGTGCCACAGAATGGGCGCTAAAGCCTGACTTCCACGATGAGATTCTCCTCGCTATTTTCAGTCGCGACGTCGCTCGGGCTGCAAAAGCGTGGACCGTAGCTGAGATGGTGGACATCGATACTGAAAACAGCAAGTAGAATCGGGCATTACAAGTCGGTGATGGCCACTGGTAACAATGATCAACATCTTGTATCTACTGTTTACACTTAGCCTACTTACCCCAACTAACCTTCAAAAGTGTTTTGAGGCCTGCACTTAGTTCTTATCGCAATTACCGGGTCAACGTTTGGTTTACGGGCCGCTGTCGTTTGAACGAGCTGACGACAATAAGCAGACAAGTTTGAAAGAGCAGACGACAGTTCGAACGCATGCGCAATGGAGTACGGGCAAGAAGCACCGCGTCCCGCGTCAACAGACCATTGGAATGTCACGTTGTCGGCGTTTGTGTGAGTCTGCATACTCTTCTCGCGTTGGAATTGTTGATTCTACGTCCTAATAGCAATGTCTTACCACTTTAATCCCCTGAGCGAAATTATCAAGGCTCGTTATGCCACTAAACTTGGCATAAATAATTTGACGTGCGGCGATTCATTCGCATGAACGCCGCAGAATGGAAGCCAAAACCATGATGAGATTCTTCTAGCTATTTTAGGTCACGACGTCGCTCGAGCTGCAGAAGTGTAGAAGGTAGCGGCGATGATCGACGTCGATACTGAAAATCGGAAGCGGGACAGATCAAGCGTAACAAGTCGGTGATAGCCACTGGTACCAATGATCAACATCTTGTATCTACTGTTTACACCGAGCCTACCTAAGTCTTTTGAGGCCTGCATTTACTTCTTATTGCAATCACCGGGTCAAAGTTTGGTCTACGGGCCGCTTTTGTTTGAACGAGCAGACGACAAAAAGCAGACAAGTTTGAAAGAGCAGACGAAAGTTCGAACGATCAGGCGGCCGTGTGAATTTGAAGACGCACTGAACCCGTGGGTGGTCCGGACAACTTGGCGGTTTTCTCTCGTTCATGATGGAACAAAGCAAATACATCTGGCGACCACAAAGTTGTTGCCCGCACAAGCAATCGTAGTTCGACAGCGTCTGGTTTGCCCTTTTCACGACTACTATCCACGTTCTCGGGCGAACGGAGGGGGCAGAAACACATGAAAACTGATCTTCAAACCTTTCCAGACTCTCTTGGCACAGCCCCCGTCGCAGCATTTCGACGAGAAAGCAGGTTTTTTGTCTGGTTTCTTCCAAAGGAACACAGGAATGCATGTCTCGCACGGCGACTTCTGCCCACCGCCCCAGACCGGAAGTGCGTCCGACGCGCCACCACCGCGGCGTGACGTAGGAGAGTTGAGTTCGTGTATAGCGCGTCTCTTGTCATAGGTTTATTCAACGTGCGTAACGCGAGTTTGACTTCACAATGGGACTGCGAGGGACAAGCAACTGCAAACATCAGACGTAACAGAACCTCGAGACTGCAGGCAGGCAAAAGACGGCACACGAGAGGTATCGGGGTTGTGGTATGTCTATTCTTCACCGACTCGTTTGCTCTCTCACTTTCTGTCCAACGAACATCGTTACCTTTTTCGTTTGTCCATGACATTAAATACGGGTAACGTCGAAATTACCTCCTTCGCGCATACTATGGGCAAACAATTGTTTTGAAAGTATCATCCTGAGGGGGTCAGATATCGCAAGAGCCAAAACGAGGAAGTAACATAAAGCCTATTAGTCCTGTAATTAGGCGACACTACCCTGGCGCGCCGAGATAACCCATCTTCAAAGATTAGACGGAGCAACGTCCTCTGATGAGGTGGATTATGTTAAGATAGACAGCCACGAAGATAATTCCCATGCAAACCTCAAATTAGGGTCTACGTTTAATCAAATGATATTTTAATAAATTGGTCTACAAGTAATTCACTAATCAATTAATGCATACGTTAATCGATAAACTTGACAACCCTGCTTTCAGCGTTAAACAGAAACGGACTTCGCAATTTCCCGCACTAGACAGTCATAAAAAAAAGTTAAAAAAGACCAGGACCAAACTAAGATGCTTATACCGACCACGGCGGCCGTGCAAGGCGTTGCTCGGCAGTAAGGGTAACACTCAACTTACCCCACAGATGGACCCATGGTCATGGGATGCACAAAACACACCAGCGTTGATTTTGTCGTCATAATCCTTGATACAATCTTCATTGGAGATTGCCTTAATCATGAGCTGATTCAGTTCATTGGGGGCATCTGCACGATAGCCTAAAATACAAAAAAGCACTTTCTTGATGATTAGTGTTAGCTTATTCCGGAATAATAAAAAAAAAAAAACAAGACAATTCCGTTGAGGTTTAGTTCAAAGACTCATATTGTCGACGCAGTGTAAGTATTGATAATTTAATGCATACCCGCAATTTAATTACAGTATTAAATAATTTCACTCGCTTGTCTAAGACAAGGATTCTTCAAATTGCCATGTGCGAGGAACTCTTATTTGTCTTGAACGCAGCCGAGGAACCCTTCCAGGTCTTGGCACTAATGCAATATGAGGAGTGCAGAAGCCTACATGCCTTGTAAACAATTTTGCACTTACTATGAACTGCTTAGCCCAGAATAATGCAGCAATGTGTGGCTCAGATCGGCTAAAGGTGTGCATAAACTTGAAGAACGACTTATCACGCGGAAGGAACGGTCGAGGAAATTTAAATGCTCTGGAGAACCCATAAGGGTACTTTCTGGAACGCCTCAGACCCTCGGCACCTAGTTTAAAAACGGAGGGTGCAAGATTCAAACGTTTTTGTCATGTACAATCAGGGGAATATGATAAGAAGAACCTGGTGCCTAATTCTTGTTCCAGCGCCATTGGAAAGCTATTCTTACGAAGGAAACAGAAATCGTTGCGGGACATGGTGGCCTTCTGAAGTGAAGCACCGCTACAGCCCAGATATTAATTTTCAAAATGAGATAAATTGTTCTGGGCATCCAATCTACTGTTTAAAGCGATTGGTGCTTTTACTGCTTGATCGTTAATTGTTCGCTCTTGTATTTTCGAAGCTGACAAGCGTCGACCAACTCATCTTATGTACAAAACTTGCAAGTAATTCGACATTATTTTTTTTACCTGCAACTGCACCTATAAAGATACACCTCGTGCATTTCTGTTCTAACCAATTTCAACCACACCATACTCCTAGAGTATCCGCACGTGAATATTTCAAATATTCCTAAAATATCTGTCTCTAAGAAGCGGCTGCGAAATTTTATATGAAGATCACGCTACAGATGAGATTCTCGCTGGACGCTGGAGTGTCAGGTGACCAATCGAGTCACCAAATCACACGTCCGTTATTTTAGTGATATAGTACACGATTTCACTAAATAGTTCAATTAAACGTGGCAGAGCCGGCGATAATCTGGCGTCACTGGACTTGTTTCTTTTTTTCGCACGGTGGGTTGATATTTTTTTTAAACATTGGAATAGTCTCTTTGCATATAAGTTTTGCAGGATAGAAAAATGTAAATAAAAAACCCCATTAAAACGTCTTCATAGCCGTCGTAATATTTTTTATTCGGCGTTAACATACACCTTGCAGTATTATATGCGTAATATATTATTGAGCGTATATTACGGCACAGATAGCGAAAAAAAAAAAACGTTACCGTGACGGTTTTTTTTGTTTTGTTTTTTAATAGCTAGTCGAATGGTGGATGTTATTCTGGAGCAGGTCGATGCTCTCACGCGTCATTCAATTGATCACTAAACCAATAATTCGGGCTTAAGTACACAAACGCCCAGGCAAAAAAAAAGTATTTTCTTTTATTTCGAAATTGTTATTGTGCGCGTGTTAGGAGGGAAATAATGCCGCACACAAACTTCGTTTCTTATTTTTTCCAGTTTTTCGAAGAGTTTTGATGTCGTTTGACGCTGCCGGCGAGTTTTCACGTTCAGCGTTCTATGTTTATTGTTCGTTGAGATTTACTTACTTTTTGTGAAACCCCAGCCAGTAACGTACATCTCCGTTCCCGATGAGACTTTCTGGCCGTTTTCTGGCAAGCAGATCGGGCGAATAGCGTCGGTAAAGTTTACCTTGTGACGCAACTTGATGACCGCAATATCTTCTGTGCGACCCTGTGTCAAGAGAAGGCGAGCAGCGATTAGTGTTGGCCATTTCGTTCGATAGTCACGTGCTGCGTCGTTGCTTCGCACACTAATAATTTGATCCAACGGCTAGCTGTCGCGCTCCGAACTGCACGCTCAGTGAACATCTGCATCGCTTTTTTCGGTGCCTATATACTCCACGCACTTTTCAACAGCAGTGGTTGGGTTGTATGTAGAAGGCTGAAGCGATCGAAATTCGAAAATTGCACTCTGCTAAATACACGCGTGCCCACATGCCAGCCGCGGACACCAATCGCTAAGATAAACGCTGGACAACGAAAGAACCACAAACCCACCTCCCCTTAGACCCTGACTTTTTGAAATATTAAGAGTGCTCTAGCACACATTAAAATAAATATCGGCTAGAATTTAGAGCTCCTGCACATAATGTCAATTTAACCAATCATTCAATTAAATACGCAGAAAATTATTTTCTTCCCCCAAGTTTAATAAAAGCCGCTTCTCACAGTTTCCATTTCGTGAATTCCACAACGCAACACGGTGAGAACATTTTCGGGAACAAAACCTTTAAGTGCAAACAGAAATGACCGGTCATCAGTGCTCCTACTCCTACGGCCCGCTCAGAGAGTCCATCACTCAAAAAGACTAGAAATGTACCTCGAGCTGGACAATGTCAGAGACTTCCCTGTAAGACAAGGACTGCATTATGAGCCGTCATACAGGGCATGTCAGAGGTCGTTCCAGATCAGAACGTACTTTTTTTTTTTTTACCGCCGTTTTGTGATTGTGAATATCAAAAGTCTTTCCCGATATCGCTGTTGTTTGCTCGTGCAGCCGATTTACTGCGAACAGCGATATCGGGAAGGGTTCGTCCCGATCTTGTTGTAATCCACCCACATCCGTTTTGCGACTTTATATACGTATACCACTACGCAACTTAATTTAATCAATCGGCAAAAAAGATGATAGCATACTACATGCGAAAAACAAAAAGAACGACTATGATAATATTTATTGATTTTTTTTTGTGGAAGTCTTTCTATTTTTGCATAGCTAGAAAGTAGGCGAAGATGAGCGATACAGCAACCACTAAAGGATATGTTTCTTTTTTCAACTTTTGGTCGAGGAGCGCCCGCAAAATGTACTATCGCGGACAATATGAAATGAAACAGCGCTCCGGGCTGTGCACGGCACTACCTGCGCCGCCTGTCGCATCGCTCCCTAAACACGGCGCACCCTGAGGCCGAGATAAATTCTCACTTGCGCTTACTGCGCCGCTGCATTCTTCCGGCCGTCTGCTAGCGAAAATATTGGCCAACGGAACCACCATCACGATGCGTGTGCCGTGTAGCCCAATGTGCACTTTTTCAGCTAATATGCATTTCAGTGCATTTCAAGAAAGCGCCGAAGTGGAAAATGCGTTGTCATGCTCGTATCACCTGGAGAAGCGCTGCCTGACGAAGCTGCCTTGGCCCCCAAAAGGAGCCGATCTGAATATCATCGAAAACATTTGGAGGCGCATCAAGGTAGCCATGTCACGGCGTCCCCTCCACCGCACCACTGCACACAAATTGTGGAAGGCAATGAGGTGAATGAAACAACGCTTCGGGCTGAGCCAGACTTCGTTGCCGCTCTCTATGATTTCTTGCCAGACAGGATGGGAGCCGTGGTCGCGGGTCAGGGGAGAATGACGCGGTATTAAATTATTTTGTAAATTTTACTGCGCCTCAGGACCCTTTGAAGCGAACTTTTGCCGATGGGAACAAAGCTTGATGCTACGGTTGCGACACACTGTTTGACGCCGTTAACCTTGCATACTTTTGTGTGGTGCCTCCTTCATCTCGATCTTGTATAGTGCAGTTGAACTTCCACGCGCCGACTATTAATTTTTTGTCTGACATTGTCCTCTGCAAATATTCTATCGAACTTGCATGCTCCTTCTCCTGGCAAATACATGAACGTTAGTCCCACTTTATTAATACTAGGAATTTGTAAACAAAAAGACTGGTGTCTTGTCAGCAACTTGTTTTGTTTGAAACAAACACGTGGGCCCAGTAATAAAGAAATATTTTTGACCCTTTTCATACCAGTCAAGATTACAAAACCTTCTCAGTAACATGTATGCGCTTACCATTTTTCTAAACATCTCTGATCAATGAAAAAGAAAAAAAAAGTAATTACCTTGGAGCCGGACAAAATTCGGCATACAGATTTCGGCCTATATTTCACGATGTCTCACTTTATGCATGCACCTATAATCAAACAAAAACAACCTGCAGCGTCTTTTGATGTGATCTTCAAAAGCAATAATCGCAGCTGAAACTTAAGACACTTCCATATTTTTTCTTCACCAGTCTGCGTTTTTTCTACGGGATTCTGCGCGATAGAGTAAAGTAGATCAATTACGAAAGAGGAACGACAAGTGTAATATTTTGTTCCCCCCGCCGCCCTACCGCGCACACATACCCGCTGTCGCACCCGCCCTCTCGCTTGCAGACGGCCGGAAGAGCGCAGCGGCGCAGCGAGCGCAAGTGATGATTTATCTCGTACTCAGGGTGCGCCATGTGGGCAGAGCAAGGGGACAGGCGGCGCAGGTAGTACCGTGCGCCGGCCGGAGCGCTGTTTCAGCTCATATTGTCCGCGATAGTACATGCTTCACAGTCGTGTTGACTGCCCACATTTCTATCATCTCGCGACTCATACGTTCATTCAAACACGCACCAAAGCATTGCGTTTTTCAGGCACATGGTCGGGAGCTTACCGGTCTTTCGCCATTGAAAAATCCGGGGTGGACGCAGATATCTTGAACGCCGATGTGGACCTCCGAGTCGTCTTTCACTGTTCGCTGGTGTGAGCCGAGATGCACCGTCATGTTCCACGCTGTTGGAACACTGCGTACAGACATTTTTTTCTTTTACGTTCAGAACAAAATGGTTAGTAGGGCTATAGTTGCCGTATGTTCATTCAGGTATTCAGATACGTTTGGATGTTTGGAAAGGACAAAAACAAGATACCGTATGCTCGAAAAAGTTTGAGCTGTTTCGTTTCGTTTTTATTGTTGTGCCTTACGAAACCGTTTATCTGGGATCTTTTCCGGTCAATTATTTGACACCGTAAATCATTCGTCTCATATAACTTTATCAGATCATCTGAAACCAATTTGCAACGGAATGGCTGCAGCGTAATACTCAATTCCAATTTCCGAAGATGGCGTATATAGTCGTTGACAGATTGAGAACCACAGGGCGTGTCTTTCGACGGTCCGGCCAGCAGCACGCGCTCCCTGCCTTCCGCCGTGCTTTGGCTGCTTGACCGCCCTGGAGGGCACGACTCGCCGAAGCTTTAACGCCGGAGGTAGAGGAAGCCGTGCTGGAGGCGGGACGAGTGAAGCATCCTCCCTGCCGTCCTCACCGTGTCCTTGACCGTATATAGTCCGTAGTCGACGTCAACTGCAATATGTTTGGCCGATTTGAGCGACCGAGGTTGGACCGTAATCTCACACTGCGCAGTGGGCGGCGGTGATCACGTGCTGGTCGTCGATCAGGGCTCCACCGCAGTGTTCTGTGGGCAGGATAGGAAGGAACGCCTGCCAGGGCCAGCTCCTGGGAAGGGCTGCTCGTCCGCCGATGAGTCGGTCCCCGGAGTCGAGGGACGGCTGAACGGCCGGCCGGCCGCAGTCTGCGGCGAGGAGAGAGGGTGCACGTCCACGCTCAGCGCGTGTCCGCCAAGTATGGCGAGTGGCGTTCGCCCAGGAAATGCGCGACTATACACTGCGAGTAGCATGTCGCCTGGTCGCATTTCGTGATATCATGTAGGGTCACAGTGTCACACACGATGTCATCGTGTCGTTGATGCAAAGTTTTACGAACGCTCGCTGAGGTCTCAACCTTGGAAGGGGTGAATTAGTACCTCAAGCCTCAGTCGCTCTGATCGTACGTCGTACAAAAGACACGTGGTATTCGCTGCCGACATGATGAGAGAATTATATGCGGGCACGCCTCAAGCATTTGCCGAAACATGATTGCTTCATCTCTCTCTCTTTCTCTCTCTCTCTCTCTCTCTCTCTATATATATATATATATATATATATATTGTTTCTATGATGTCTGCTGACAATATTGGTGTGACCATAGGGAGGTGGAGAAAGAGAGGAGGAGAGGAGGAGGGAGGTGTAGAGGGTACGGATGAAGGGGAGAGGCATACCCTCCTCTCCGTACCCTCCCCTCCTCCTGCTCCTCAAGAGCTGCGCTCTAATCCGGCATTACAGGGAGTTGTAGACGTCTTTCATTTTTTAAAGATAAATTTAAAATATAAAAACACATGTCTGGTGCAAGTTGCTTCGTAATCTATAATATGAACCCGCCCTATAACATACTCCCTCTTAGTCACCGATATTAAAACAAACAAACATCAACTGTGGTTTAAAGAAGGTTACTGGGAAGAATAACAAAATCAGTTCCTCTTGGAAATCTCTCCACTCTTTCCAATTTAGCAGAGAGAACGACGCTGTAAAGGAGTTGAGTGGAGAAAAAGTACGGCTCTGTTGTCCAATCTCCCCACACTATGGGTGAAACAGTTTGAGATGCGCCCTCACGAAAAAACAGGGTTCATTTCGGGCTGACGCCTTTTATCAAGCGTGGCATGCACTCTTTACCGTTCTGGAACTATGTGGTTCAACTGGGGGTGATGTGTAATTTTCTTTTTTAGCGAAATTAAGGATAAATGAGGAGTTCGAGGTAAGGAAAACAGCATAAAATGACACAGAAAAATGAGCACAAGCATAAAGTAGCATTCACATTCGCCATGAACTAGACCCTCCCCACGTGGCACCGGTCGGGAACAAATGGGTTTCTATAAGTATCTGTATTCCGGAACACTTTTTCGCGGTTATTACGACAGTATCTCTAGGATATCCCGTTGCAAAAAAGACAAATGTATCTCAGTATCCGTATGTCGGGCCTTAAAATACAGGTATCTCAATATCTGTATTCCCGAATACTTTTGGAGTATCTCTGCCCAGCTCTGGCCACTGGCAACTACGATTTTTCCCGTAAGCTCGGGTATCCTTAAAGACACTCGGATGGAAACCTACAAAATGTCATAGGTTTTGTTTTCGTCTGAACCTTTTTCATATATTTCTTTTTACAATAAGAAAACGGGCATATACACTGAACTATGTTTGAGTCTCCTCATTTTATATCACGCACAGTAGACCCCCGAAAATAGGTCTGAGAATATCCTTCAGGACTTAAACATTTTCACGTACTACTTCTTTCACCTTACTACTCCTCAGTGGGACTGCTCACTTAAATCTCATGTAATATGATTCAAGCTAACTCTTTATTTTTTTTTTGTAGCTATTGAAGACTGGTTGCATCTTGTTGATTAAGAATATTGAACTTTTTTGTAGCATTGTATAACGATTATTTTTTGTTTTATTTTTCTAAGAACGTGTTATATTTCATGCTTAAGCTTTGTTTTGTATGTGTATATAGGTTTAGAATATAGATCAGCCCTTTCTGAAGTGCCTTCGGGTGCTGAATGGTACCTACAATAAATAAATAGCTAGATAAATAATAAAATCATGGCGGTGGAACATTTCTCGGCACAACTTGAATTGGGTAGCAACTAACTGGAAGACGGGCCACCGAGCACATCACTCTACTTCACTCGAGGGTGACAGAAGCACCAAAGTGAAGACAAGTCGCAACTTAAAAAAAAACAAAAAACACTTAAAACTTTTAAATACTCGTGAGCCAATATTATACTCAGGAGCAAGAGCGATAAAATGTAAATACTGTGTACCCACGGGACGTAATATTTTCGTTCCAGACCTGAAACTTCTTTTTTTTTCAGCTGTTTTCTTATATATATTTTATGTTTCATAAAGGCACTGGCAATATTCTGGATTTTAAAACGGCTGTATCCTGTTTCGCTGAATTAAGCATTCCACTTTATGTTTCGAAGCTTCGTTTGCTGAAGCCCCTTATTATGTTACCCATTTTCACCCTCCGTTGAGACTCTCTTCGGACCCTGCTTCTATCCCTGTGTTTCTGGTGGTACCAGATGTTGCTTACCCTTCTCCCACGAGGCCAACGATGGAGTTAGCAGGAGGGCGAAGACGATTGCATGCATGGCTGCTCCAAATGGGTTTTGCTTCAAGGCTCGGAGAAGAGTGTGTTTCCCCTGCAATCTTACTGATCCTTAAATACGCCGGCGTTGCTATGACATTAACTTAGTCAGGACTTCGAGAAGATAATCGTATCTTCGGTGCACTTAACTTTTTAATAACTCTTTGTTTCAATGCCATTTATCGAGCGCATCTGCGTCACGAGTCGATGCTACCTAATTACTAGACTCGAGTCACTCGAATTGCTGGTAAGCAATATGCCAACTCTGGTTATCTAATATATGAGCCCCGCTTCGATTCGCTCCATTCGTGTTCAAGTGCAAGGAAATACCTAGTTGGTAATAGGCTGCGAATACTGTGGGTAATATTGCTCCACTGTGGCCGTCCCTGAGATAGGGATGAGAGCATCGGGATCAGCTTCAGGTCACCGTGAGATAATGATTTGCCCTCAAAAATTATCTGAGAGGCTAATATACCCTCTTATACCACTCCGTGCCCGCTATTCAAAAAACGCTGAGTTGGCAGCGCGAGCTCTCGATACCACATCGTTCACCCGCTGGCACTAAACAGCAGATTAAATTAACCGATTGCGCCACAGGGGTTACTTATCAAATTTCAATGTCGTGTGGGCTGTCGTATAGATATGCTACATATATAGATCAAACGGGTAGGTGTGTGAACGACCGTGAGCACGCAGCTTCCGCTTTAGGTGAACTTCATCAGGACACCTTGCCATTCATTGTGGCAGTCGCTCATAAAGATAAGGTGTCAAGGGAACTTCATGATGCGTTTGAGATTAGGACGACAGAGAAAAAAACACGCTTTAGTGGCACGTCCCTAGACTAGTCAACAAATGAATGCGAATATCTAAAATACGGGCTGTGCCTCAATCTCAATGTTTGTTGATAGCTATAAATACTTGAGTTTTTAAATAAACTTGAGTTGAGAGTGCGCCTTGTCCTTTTCGTACTTGCCTCGGTCCTTGCGTATTTTGTTTTGCGCTGTTTTCT